>JAPCYS010000014.1:0-106016 GCA_028641055.1 Alopecurus myosuroides | reverse complement strand
CCTACCTTTAAAACCTTCAAAAATTATTCCTGTTTTGTGCCCCTGTTTTAGCTCATGAGAACGTAAATAGAGAATCTTTATCTCACTTGTTAATTGGACTTTGCACAGCTGGACTAGTGGCTTCACTCGCTTATCGAAATGATAGAAGAGCTCGCAGCGGGGTGCCCAGCCCCAAAATTGGTTACTATAAATTATCTTCACTATTTTTGCCCCTGATTTATCAGTCAAAGCATAATTGTGTAAACAAAAGAGAAGAGGGATGATCTTCTACACCAGTAGCGTCCTTCAATCGGAGCCGCTCTTGCAAGGTCTAGTTGTCTTGTGGCGTACTGTATTGTTTGTTTACCGTTCGTTGATATAAGTATGCACCTCTCTACAAAAATGTTTTCAATACCTCTGTTTATAAAATAAAAAGCTCTAGCACATGAGTTAATCCTTGCTTCCCTCTGCGAAGGGCCTTTCTTTTACTTTTATGCTAAGACTTCACTTCTCACTTTATGCACTTTCTTGAGAGCATGGATGTCATTCTTAGTATAATGTGCTTGTCCCAGAACACGGTTCATTGGGGTATAACTTTGATGCTTTTATCTTTAATATCTTTACTTCTAGTCTTCACTTTAACTTCAGAGGTGCCTTGGAATTTATGTTTTTCTCCATTATTAAGGGAAAGCGAGTACACTTTATCATACCTTATTATGAACATTACAATCCTGCAGATTGATATATTTCATGTTGCTTATTATTAGTTTTTTGGTATCTCTTCATGGTTTGCATAACTACTAGGTGACTTTATCATGCATACTTCTTATTATGAATTTCCTAAGCACTTGATCATATAGTGAGTATCATATGAAACAAATGTGTTCGTAAAAGTACTTTTATCGCACTCAGTTGTCGCTGAATTGCTTGAGGACAAGAAATTAGCTAAGCTTGGGGGAGTTGATATGTCTAAAACGTATCTCCTTTTTCGAACACTTTTTCTATTGTTTCCCTCTAAACTTGTGTGTTTTGGACAACTAACACGGACTAACGTTGTTTTCAGCAGAATTACCTTGGTGTCTCGTTTTGTGCAGAAAAATCAACTTTCAGGAAATTGCCCGGAAAAGATCCCGAAGTCCTTATTTTACCCGAAGATCCCCGGAGCCATAAGGAGACCCGGAGGGGCAAGGAGGGGCCCACACCACCCCTGGGCGCGCCCCCTATAGGCCGCGCCTGCAGGTGGTATGGTGGACCCAGGCACCCTCTCGGGCTCCCCTTTCCACTACTTATGCCCCGTAAACCTAAAACCGAGGGAGGGTTCGTCATATTCCATAAAAACACCATAGAGCGCCGCCTCCACCTCGAAACTCAATTCGGCGATCATAAGTTCCTGTTCTGACGGGGATTCAGAGGAGATCATCGCCATCGTCACTGCCACCACTTCTCCATCAACCATCCATGATTCCCCCTTCCATGTGTGAGTAATCCCCGCTGTAGGCTGAGAGGGGTGGAAGGGATTGGATGAGATCGATCATGTAATAATGCTAGATTGTTAGGGAATAGTGCCTAGTATCTGTTGTTAGTGTTTTCTACCATTGTTGCAACTTGGTATTCTTAATGCTTGTCACTAGGGCCTTAGTGCCATGATCTCATATCTGAACATGTTATTGTTTCATGAGTATAATTATGTTTCTTGATCATATCTTCAAGTTGTTTACACACATTGTTGTCTGGAACCCGAGGCCCCAAAGTGACAGAAACTGGGACAACCGGAGGGGATGGTTGTGATGTGAGGATCACATGTATTCACGGAGTGTTAATGCTTTGCTCCGGTGCTTTATTAAAAGGAGCACCTTAATAACCAGTAGTTTCCCTTGAGGCCTCGCTACAAACAGGATGGTAGGACAAAAGATGTTGTGCAAGTTTCTCATTGCGAGCACGTATGACTATATTGGAACACATGCCTATGGTTTTCCTAGAACTCGGATGCTTTATTATTATCTATCTGCAATGCCCATGTTTTGATTATTATATGAACTATCTTATCCATGCAACGCCCGTTCATCCATCCATATGCCTACAGTATTTTAATCCTGTTGTTTTCTGTAATTGCTACTGTTGTTACTATTTTACTCATGCTGTTATTTTACTACTGTTGATGCTATAAAACTCTTACCACTGATGAACTCTTGCGAGCCAGTCTACTTTCAGGTACAGCTGAGTTGACAACTTAGTTGTTAAGGCTTATAAATATTCTTTGGCTCCACTTGTGTCGAATCAATAAATTTGGGTTTTACTTCCCTTGAAGACTGTTGTGATCCTTACACTTATGGGTCATCATCGGACAGAAGCCGGAATCTCACACACACGAAATGACTAGGAAAGAACGATCCCCGACTACTTTCAATAACCCGCATCACATCGACTCAAATTTCGTTGCCTAAGGACCATTTATTGTGTTCTCCGTCAACCGGTCCTCCTCTTCGGTCCGTACAGCAGGCCGCACTTTCCGGTTGTGATGTTGGCAAGGGTTGGGGCCAAAATGGCTGGGAACACACGACAAAGCCTCGGCGGTGGAACCAGGGTCGATGAACGCATAAAGAGAACTAAAATTGACTAAAGAAAGTGACAAATGATTTCGATTTCATTGGAAAAAAGATTTAACCAAGGATGTTTTCTCATAGCTAGTTGACCAAGGACCTACCCGGCCACACGGCTGACCAGCTGAAACACTAGGCGACTGATACATAAAAAACGTAACTCCTTTTCCGAACACTTTTCTTATTGTTTTCCTCTAAACTTGTGTGTTTTGGATACAACTAACACGGACTAACGTTGTTTTCAGCAGAATTACCTTTGTGTCTTGTTTTTGTGCAGAAAAATCAACTTTCAGGAAATTTCCCAGAAAAGACCCCATTGATGTTTTCACCGCGGAATACCCCGGGAGCCAGAAGGGGGCCAGGAGAAGAGCCACTAGGTGGCCACACCACCCCCTGGCGCCCCCCCTAGGTCGCGCCAGCCTATGGTGTGGGCCACCCACAGCCCCACTCGGACTATTTACGACTATTTACGGAACACATGCCTATGGTTACTTAGTACTTGGATGCTTTATTTTATTTATCTGCAATGCCCATGACTTGATCATTATATGAACTATCTTATCCATGCAACGCCCGTTCATCCATCCATATGGCTACAGTATTTAATCCCGTTGTTTACTTCAATCACCACTGCTGATGTTTTCATACTACTGTTGTTATTATTTCACTACTGCTGGTACTATAAAACTGTTACTACTGATAAACCACTGCGAACAAGTCCACTTTCAGGTGCAGGTGAATTTACAACTCACTTGTTAAGGCTCACAAATATTCTTTGGCTCCCCTTGTGTCGAATCAATAAATTTGGGTTTTACTTCCCTCGAAGACTGTTGCGGTCCCCTATACTTGTGGGTCATCAAGACTATTTTCTGGCGCCGTTGCCGGGGAGCATAGCTTTATTTGCGAGCTCACCGGAGAGTACTATTATCTACTGCCAATCATTCATCATGGGTAAGTCTCTTTATGGAAGATTTTCTATATTACCATCCACTACAAGAAGAGGTACAACTTTGAACACCTCTGTTGCTCTTGATTCACCGTCTGTTATGAGTAAACTGCTTACACCACCACATACACATGCTACACATGCTACTTCTACTGAATCTGAAAATACTTCTGATACTTTTGATGATGCTTCTACTGTGCTTGATGAGAGTGGTTCTCTCGGTCCTTTCTTAGATGCTACTATTGCTAAAGCTAAAAATATTGCAAACACTTAAACTCCTGATAAAAATCCTATTACTCCTGCTTTTTCACCTGAGTTTAGTGAAAATCTCAGTGATGATTTTGATGATGCCCATATTGAACTTAGTGATGATCTTATTGATGAAATACAATCTATGGAGGATAATGATGCTGTTATACGTCTTATGGAAAGTCGTGTTGTTAAATATAAATTATCTCCTGATGCTAAGTTTGCCACTTCTCCTATTTATATTAGGGATAAGGATTATGATTTCTCTCTTGATTTATCTTATATAACTATTGTTGAGAAAGAACCTCTTTGTGGTACTGAAAATGAAAGTGCTATGAAACATATGAATGAGCTCTCCTCTTTGACTAGTTTATTCTCTGATGATCTTAAGAAACGTAGCTACTTTGTTACTAAAATACTCCCTTTCTCATTAAAGGATGAAGCTAAAACTTGGTTTAATATTTTGTCTCCTGGATCTATTGATAGTCCTATTGGTTTGGTTAATGCTTTCTTTCCGAAATATTTTCCTGCTAGTGCTCAACATGCTGCTTTACAAAATATATTTAATTTCAAGCAATTGGAAGAAGATAAATTGCTTGTATCTTGGGCAAGGTTCTGCTCTTTAGTTAGGGCTACAATTGGGCATAAGCTAGATGATAATAAACTTCTTGATATATTCTATAATGGATTAACTGTGAAATCTAAGACATACCTGGATAGTTGTGCTGGTTGTGTTTTCAGGCAAAGAACTCCAGAAGAAGCCGATGAATTAATGGATAAAATAAGCCAAAATCACGATGATTGGACTATGGTTGAACCTGAGCCGACCCCTACTCCAGTATCAACACCAACACCAACACCCAAGAAGGGGGAATGATTGAATTAAAAGATGACGTGATGAGAGAAGCCAAGAAATCTCTTGAAGAAAGGGGTATTAAATCTGAAGATGTGAAGAATCTTCCACCTATAGAAGAATTATGTAAGCCAATCCCTCACTCATCACCCATTGAGGTACACTCTCTACAATATTTTGATAGTAGAGATATTCCCTGTAGAAAACCTCCTGATCAATGCTTAGATGAATTTGATAATTATGTTATTAAGCAAGATAATTTTAATATGAGAGTGCAAAATCACCTAATGGAAAACTCTAAAGCTATTAATGATTTGCATGGTATTATAGAAAGAACCTCTAATGATGTTAAAATGCTTGTTAAACATTTTCAAATGGTTCAAACTCAAATTGATCAACTTGCTAAAGTGCAAAAAGATTTGCTAGTTAATGCTTCCAAAGAAAAACATGCTTATGAAATAAGAAATAGAAGTGTTATTTCTACACAAGATCCTTTATATCCCGAGGGACATCCTAAAAGAATTGAACAAGATTCTCAGCAAATTAATAATGATGTTATTCATACTAAGAAGAAAAAGAAGAAGAAACATAAAACTGCTGTAGAATTCTCTGAACTTGCTAAAGATCCTAATAGTATATCTATTTCTGATGTTGAAACTGAAAGTGGTAATGAAAAGAATGATGCTTCTGATAAAGAAGAAATTGAAAAGGAACCTGAAAATAAACTAAAAATACAAAGTACACTAAGGAAGATTTTATTGCTAATAAACATGGAAACAAAGAGAACCTTGGGTGCAAAAACCAAAGCCTTATCCTAATAAGAAACACAAATCAAAAGAAGAAGAACACTATAACAAGTTTTGTGAATGGATGAAACCTTTGTTCTTACAAATTCCTTTAATTGATGCTATTAAATTTCCTCCTTATGCAAAATATATGAAAGATATCGTCTCTAACAAAAGGAAGATTCCTAATGAGGAAATTTCCACTATGCTTGCTAATTACTCTTTTAATGGCAAGGTTCCTAAGAAGCTTGGAGATCCTGGTATACCAACTATGCCCTGTTCTGTTAAAAATAATTATGTTAGAACTGCTTTGTGTGATCTGGGAGCTGGAGTTAGTGTTATGCCTTTTACTCTCTATAAAAGACTCCTCCTAGAAAAATTGATACCAACTGATATATCTTTGCAAATGGCTGATAAATCTACTGCTATTCCTGTGGGTATATGTGAGCATGTTCATGTTCAAGTTGCTAATAATTGTTTGATATTAACTAGCTTTGTTGTGTTGGAAATGCCTGAAGATGATAATATGTCTATTATTCTTGGAAGACCTTTTCTTAATACTACAGGGGATGTTATTGATTGCAATCAAGGAAAAGTAACTTTCAATGTTAATGATAAAGAGCACACTGTTTATTTTACCAAGAAGATTGATAAGAAATATGGTCTAAATTCAATTGAAAATATTGAGACCATCAAGATTGGAGAATTTAACTGTCCCATTCCAGTACCACCAAAGGAATATGAAATTATTATGATTGGGACTATGCCTATCAAGGTTGAGGTAACATAATTATTTAGTGATTAGCAAAGTTTTTCTTCATATAAAAATTATTCTAGTAACAAGACTTGATCACCCTTGTTAACAAAATGATTTTTAATGAAGAGGATATTGTTTTCACTATGTTTTCACCTTCCCCCCATTATGTTTTCACCATGTTTACTTCTGTTATAACATTGTTACTTGAGTATAATCATGTTTTTCATCATCCTTATGCATCTTTTCCTGATGTTTTCACTCTGATTTCTGAGGATATGCATGTTTTCACCATCCATACTTTTGTTTTCACCACTACCACCTTTGTTTTCTTTGGATATTATTCCATTAGAGTGTCATAGAACCTCTGTAGTGCTGGTTTTGGTTTTATTTTCCACCTTTTCACTTTTGTTTTCCAGAAATATTATTATTTATTAAAATTCTGAAAAAGTCTGAAAAATAAAGTTTCTCGAAAAATTTCACAATAATAATAATAATAATTTACGTTAACAAATGAGGCAGAAAGCCACGTCAGAGGCCCCAAGGGGACCCACAAGTCAGGCACACCCTAGGGTGGCGTGGCCAGCCCCCTGGTGGCGCCAGCACATGGTGTGGGGTCCCCTGGCCCTCCACTAACTCTCTCACCTCACAAACTGAAAACACTTCCTGGAACTCGTGTTCTTTCTGTTCTTGCCTCTGGATTTTTGATCTCCTTCTTCAGCCCATCATTTGTGCTAATATTTGGGGTGTTTGATCTCCGATATGTGACTCCTCCGATGATCCAAGTAGAATTTTATTTAGTGAAGTATTTCTTGAGTATTTTGGTACTGTAGGTGACAGCTTATGTGAGTTTGCATGCTTGACTTGAGTAGAAATAATTTATTTTTGATGTATGCTTATCTCTCATATAAGTCCCTATGGTAGTCTCCACCTTATAGTTGCTTCAAATTAATTTTTGTGATGGTTGTTGAAAAATTTCAGAGATGGATAATTTTAATTATGGAGAGATATTTAGGAGTGATGCTCCTAGAAGGACAAGGCCCTCACGCTCATCCACTTCAGTGAGGCCATCATATAATGAGGATGTTATGGCGTCAACTATTGACGATGCGGAAGATGATGGTATCGTTCACCCATATAGTTTTCCTTGATGTACATTTTTAAGAAGTGCAGGTCTTTTAGCTGATTTTATTATGCTTATCGAAAGAGTTGGTCTAACCAACTTTATGGAAGATGAAAGCACTCAGTATGCCGCACTTACAAAAACTTTTTTTAAGAGTTTTAAATTTCAGAACACGCATTATGGTCCATTTGTTGCCTTCAAGCTATATGATAGTCCTTTATCTTTGTCCTTGGGAAATTTTTGTGCTATTATAGGTATCAACGCCACCGGCACAGCGAGGCAGGATTCAAGACAAACCCGCAGACCTCTAGGAGATTTACCGAGAAGTCACCAACGATGACGGTCGCTCATCCCAGCGCGGGAAGATGTGGAACATTCAACTTCCCGCTCTTAGATGCTTTACTTACTATATTAGTACTAGTGTCCTTGGTAGGGAGAACACTAGAAAAGTTTCTAGTTACCACTTTGCTTTCATTGATGTTGCGTTGAACCGTAGCACGAAGTATAACCTTGGTGCACTTGTTGCACGCCGCCTTGCTGCTGCTGGGCCTATTTTTGGTGGCATTATTGCTACACGTGAAGCAGCTGCTTTACATGTTTCCATTGACCCTAGTGATGAAATAGTTGCTCCACATAGGCTTAACCTTGCTGCCATGAAATCCCATTAGTTTGTCACTTCTAACTCTACTGCTGATCATTTAGTATATAGAGTTTTATATATGGATGGAGAGGAGCGGAAAGTTACTTTGCCGCAACCTGTTTTGTTTAAGATTGAAAGGGCACCGTGGTCGCTCTCCAAGGAGGAGGTAGACAAGCATCTGAGCAACACGGAGTTTTACAGGCAGCAGGAGAGGCGAGACGCGCCTCCCAAGGACAACACGCAGTACACCGGCGCATCCTCGAGCACATATCATGGGGAGGGTTCCTCCTCGACATACTACGGGAGCGGAACCTCATGGGCCCCTTGGTGATTGATCTCCACTTAGGCCAAAAGCCTAATTTTGGGGGGGGGAGGTATACCGACATCACACTCATCTATATATCATGTTCTGTCGGTTCTTTGTATATCCATGTTTTCTTTTCTTTCGCTTCTTTTTGTTTCTTTAATTTCTTTTGTTTTTATTGTTTTGTTTTCGCTTTCCAAAACACAAAAATACCAAAAATATTTCTGTTGTTTCTCTCTATTTATTTCTTTAGTTGGTTTGCTTTATTCTTTAGTTGCATTTTAATATTCTAAAACCCAAAAATATTTTGTTTTGTTTCTTTTGTTTGCTTTCTTTTGTTCTTGTTTCATTTCGAAAAAACCAAAAATATTTTGCTTTGTTTGCGTGTTCTCTTTTTGCTCGTGCTTTAATTGAAAATCCCAAAAATATTTTGTTCTTCTTCTCTTGTTTTGTAAAGTTTGGTGCAGAGCTCAATAGTCGTATTCGATTCCATTGGAGCTTGGTTTTCATTATATATTTTATTCAATCCACAAGTGAAGAGAAATAATCACGATCTACGACAATTCAAGTGTGGTGAGAGACTGGTATGAATTTTATTTGCTTTCATTTTTGTACATAGATCCATCTATGTGAGTATGCTTAGTTTGTTCGTATAAGATATATGTGACTTAATGGCTTCTTAATAGTTTGTGCTCTCTCATGTTTTGTTCCAATTTATTAATGGTAAATGACCTGTCATATAAATATTTGTTCGCATTGTTCTATTCATAGGAGGGTATGACATTGTGGTAGCCTCCTATGACTGTTTCATTTGAATCGACTTGGCACATGCGCACTCATGCTAAGACTGAAAACAAAAAGTCAATAAGCCTCGATGATTTTTTTTGCCTCAGAGTTCTAGTACCAATTTTATGCCTCAGTTAATTTTACTTTGTCGCAAACATGATTATCATAGTTGTTGCTCTTTTTATTGTCGCACCCTGTCTATTGCTAGCCTTCACCTGTACTGAGTATGGAATTCTATTCGTGCATCCAACTCCCAAAAACCAAAGTTTCCCATTGTGTACACCATACCTACCTACATGTGGTATTTAACTGCCACTCCAAATAAATTTCTCATGTGCTACCTTTAAAATCTTCTAAAAATTATTCCTGATTTGTGCTCCTGTTTTAGCTCATGAGGACGTAAATAGAGAATCTTTATCTCACTTGTTGATTGGATTTCACACCCTAGTCTAGTGGCTTCATGCGTTTATCCAAATGATAGAAGAGCTGGCAGCGGGGTGCCCAGCCCCAAATTAATACATGCAAATTCTCTTCACTATTTTTTTCCCTGATTTACCAGTCAAATCATAATTGTGTAAACAAAAGATAAACAGGGATGACCTTCTACACCAGTTGCGTCCTTCACCATGGGAGCCGCTCTTGTGAATCCACTTAGCTTGTGACATATTGTATTGTCTGTTTACCTTCGTTGACATAAGCATACACCTCTCTTAAAAATGTTTTCATTACCTCTGTTTAATAAAATAAAAAGCTCTAGCACATTAGTAATCTTTGCTTCCCTCCGCGAAGGGCCTTTCTTTTACTTTTATGTTGAGTCTCCGCCATATTCTTTGAGCACTTTCTTCAGAGCATAATTATCATTCTTAGTGTAATGTGTTTGTCCCAAAGCACGGTTGATTGTGGTATAATATTAATACTTGCATCTTTGATATTTTTACTTCTAGTCTTCCCTTGAACTTCAGAGGTGCCCTGGCATTTATGTTTTGCCCCACACTTAAGGGCAAGCGAGATACCACTTTATCAGAACCTATTATGAATACTTCAATCTTGCAAATAGTTATGCTTCATGTTGTTTATTATTAATATGTTGTTATCTCTTCATGGTTTGCATAGCTAATAAGTCACAATATCTTGCATGTATCTTATCATGAGAATAACTAAGTATTTGATCATATAGTGAATATATTTACATCATATGAAACAAATGTGTTCGTAAAATTCTTTTATCGCACTCAGTTGTCACTGAATTGCTTGAGGACAAGTAATAAGCTAAGCTTGGGGGGGAGTTGATACGTCGAAAACGTATCTCCTTTTGGAACACTTTTCTTATTGTTTTCCTCTAAACTTGTGTGTTTTGGATACAACTAACACGGACTAACGCTGTTTTCAGCAGAATTACCTTGGTGTCTTGTTTTTGTGCAGAAAAATCAACTTTCGGGAAATTGCCCAGAAAAGATCCCATTGATGTTTTCACCCCAGAAGACCCCGGGAGCCAGAAGGGGGCCAGCAGAAGAGCCACAGGGTGGCCACACCACCCCCTGGCGCACCCCCCCTAGGCCGCACCAGCCTATGGTGTGGGCCACCCACAGCCCCCCTCGGACCCCCCTTTCGACTACAAATAGCCTTCAACCCTAAAACACGAGGGGGTTCGATAGTTTTCCAGACAGAAGTCCGTAGCTCCGCCGCCATCGTGAATCCTTTTTCGGGGTTCAGAAACTCAATTCTGACACCCTGCCGGGGTATTGGAGGAGATCATCGCCACCGTCATCACCAACGCCTCTCCATCGACCATCCATGTTTCCCCCATCCATGTGTGAGTAATTCCCCCGCTGTACGCTGAAGGGGATGGTAGGGATTGGATGAATTCGTTCATGTGATAATGTCGTGATTGTTAGGGCATAGCATTTGTTTCAAGTATAGAGAAAGCATGTCAAAGTGATATTTCGCAAGTCCTTAAGAGTGGGGCAAAACATAAATGCTAGGACGCCTTGAAAGTTTCATGAGGAGGACTAGACCAAATAGTTAGAGAACAAGTAATAACACATCATGAATCAGTTAATAATGTTTCTGGGACAAATGCAAATAAAACTCATGATGTAAAATATGCTCTCTCAACTGCGCATAAAGTTAGGAAGCCACTAGTCCAGGGCGTGAAATCCAATCAACAAGTGAGATAAAGATTCTCTATTTACGTCCTCATGAGCAAAATCGGGAACACAAAGCAGGAATAATTTTGAAGGTTTTAAAGGTAACACATGAGCAATTTACGTGGAGTGGCGGTTAATTACCACATATAGGTAGGTATGGTGTACACAATGGGAAATATTTGGTTTTATGGAGTTGTATGCACGAGTAGAATTCCAAACTCAGTACAGGTGGAGGCTAGCAAAAGACCGGGAGCGACAAATCAAGAGAGCATAAGAGCCATAATCATGAATAGCGACATAAACATCATTAATCAAAGCATAAGTGGTACCACAAATTCTAAAACTAAATGATCAGAGAGGCTATTAGTGACTGGTTCATAGTTATAAACATTGTGTGAGCATGCGCCAAGTCAACAAAATAAAACATTCAAAGGAGAATACCACAAATTTATGCTTCAATATGACAAGAACAACTCATGATTCTTTCAATGGAACATTAAACACTCTCAACTATTTGAGGCTAATCATGGTACTCAATAACCACAAGGCTTTAAAACTAAAATAACATCTAGCATGAAATGAAAAAGTTCTAGCCGCGGTCTATACCAGCTTCTACTTGCACCGTTAAAAATTCTACTTCAAGCAGCAGTTTCTTTTCCCAACAAGCACCGTACAAAATATGTTTTAACAAAAATTCTTTAGATTCCACAGAAATAAAACATGAGAGTACTCACATAACAGTAATAAAACTAACATCTCTGAATAAGAGATGCAATGAAAACAAGAGTTGAACAAGAATTTTTGTACTAACTAGAAGAAAAACTAAGAATACTAGCATAGCAAGTATTCAAACAAAAAAGAGGAGTGTGTCTATCTCTCCCAAACAAGGATGCTAGTTCCAATGATATTATTGTAGTAAGGAAAACAAATGAAAACAAAAGAAAAACAAACAGACGCTCCAAGTAAACTTCATATGATATGACCGAATACAAATATAGTTTCACGAGAAGTGACCTGATAGATAGTTTATGAAGAAGGGGATGTCTTGGGCATCCCCAAGCTTAGATGCTTGAGTCTTATAAACATATGCTTGTATGAACCACTGGGGCATCCCTAAGCTTTGACCTTGCATTCTTCTTAATCACATATATCACCTCTTCTCTTGACACTTGAAAACTTCCTTCACACCATACTCAAACAGTAATTCGCATTAGAGGGTTAGTGCAACAAAAAAAATCCATAGTTTACATATGGAACAAGTTCTATTGATACTTTTAAACATTATCTACAGACACTGATGTTTCGTGAAGCAAAGAAATCCACTCGACATCGCAAAAGAGCCAATGCAAGAAAAATGGCAGAATCTGTCAAAACCAGAACAACCTGTAAAGACGATTTTTTTCGAGGCACTTACGTTGCTCAAATCGAAAAACCTAAACAAGGAAAAAGTTGAGGAATTAGCCGAGTAATAAGCACAAAAAATGTATGCACATTCTGATCTTTCACGATTTTTTACGGTGGACAGCAAACTTCTGTTTCCTGCGTAGAAATCCGAAAACCAACTCCAACTCTTGTCAGAAACTTTACTTGGCACTACTAAAACATGAAAAAAAAATAGATACAAAGGAGTTTCTACAGAAGTATACAACCCTTTGACTCAAAAAAAAACAGAAATAAAACCATGGGTTATCTCCCAAGAAGTACTTTTCTTTAACGCGTTTTAGCTAGGCCCAGAAAAATGGAATCAGGTATTTTCGAGTGAAGAAGCATCCAAATTGAGGTTTGGTAATTCCTCAATAATGCACTGTATTTTCTCTAAGTGAGTTCCAGAGGCTCCTCTCTTAGAACTTTTAGGTTTACTATTCTCATCAAATAAATTCTCAGGAACAACCCAATCAAAATTCTTTTCTAGAGCTTCAGGCAATGCTATCAATTTAAAGGGAATTGGTATTTCATCTTAATTTTTCTCTTTAGGTTAAGCATTTTCAAGAGCACTAACAACATATATGCATGAGCCTAGCATATTGAAACGATATAATACTTTCCTAGCTTCTATAGCAACACCTCCAAATTATTTAAGCATGGTTTCTAAAATAAAATTTCTTTTCTCGGTGTCTTTTATTATTCAAGTTGAGGAACATATGCTGCAATTTGGGATGAAGGTTAACAAACCTAGCTTCTAATAGGTGAATCAGAGAAGTTGCAGCAGTTTCATAATTTGGAGCAAGTTCTACTATGGATTTTTCCTCTAAATTTTCATGCTTACTAACATGATTAAAGAATTCTTTAATGGTATCCTTTCCAAGTATAGAACCACTACCAAATGGAAGATCTTTAAAGGTAAACTTAGGAGGCAACATGATGAAAGATAATGACGAAATAACAAGAGAAACAAGTAAAATAATAACTATTTTTTTGTGTTTTTGATAAAGAGAAGCAAACAAGACAAAATAAAATAAAACAAGAAAAACTAAAACAAAGTAAAGATATTGGAAGTGAGAGACTCCCCTTGCAGAAATTCTCTTCCTACCCGGCAACGACGCCAGAAATCAGCTTGATGCGTGTGATACACACGTTCGTTGGGAGACCCCAAGTGGAAGGTATGAAGAGCACAGTAGCAAGTTTCCCTCGGAAAGAAACCAAGGTTGAATCGACCAGTAGGAGGAAGGAGCAACTTCAGAAGGTTGAAGAAGCTGAGATGGTAGGGCGCACTACCGGTTCAAAAGCAACATGGAACCTACACAACACAATCAAATCACTTTTCCCCAACGATGTAGTGAGGTTGTCAATATCACCGGTTTTGCTAAACACAAAGAGGTTAAACGTATGGTGTGGAAAACAGTAGGAGAATAGTATGAAAGCAGTAGTAACAGTATGAAAGCCGTATGAAAGCAGTAGGTGTTTATCAGTATGTGGAAAAAGGACCGGGGTCCACATTTTCACTAGTGGTGTCTCTCCGTGAAAGATAAATAACATGTGTGGTGAACAAATTACAGCTGGGAAATTGACAGAAATGAAGGCTGCACCATAGTGCATATGCAAGACATAAAGATTACTATGTGATTCATGCGAGAATTACAACAAGATACATATACCATTATCCAACTGCATCTATGAGTAATAATCCACCCTCCGAATGTCATCCAAACAAATGTTGGGTATTAAGTTGCAAGCAACAGATAATTGCAGTAAGCAAAGTGTGTAGTAAACAATAACATCATCCTTAGACAAAGCATTGTTTTTTTAATCCCTAATTGCAACAATACATCCTCCATCCGTCACGTTTCTGTCACTCGAGCATAGATGCAAAGGAGGCATGCACCCACTATCGAGCATAAATACTCCCTCTTGGAGTTACTAGCATCTACTTGGCCAGAGCATCTACTAAAAACGGAGAGCATGCAAGATCATAAATAACATATGCATGAAGATAACAAGATATATTGATAATCAAAAGACATAACATTCAACATTCATCAGATCCCAACAAACACAACATGTAGCATTACATAAAGATGATCTTGATCATGTTAGGCAGCTCACAAGATCTAAATATGAGGTACAAAGTGGAGAGAACAACCATCTAGCTACTTCTATGGACCCGTAGTCCAGGGATGAACTACTCACTCATTACTTCGGAGGAGGGCATGGGGGAATAAAGAGGCGAAAGGGAAAAGGTGGTGGAGGCCTAGGGGGCCCACACCACCCCATGGCGCGGCCAGGGGTGCGCCTCCCTATGGTGTGGGCCCCCCGGAGGCCCCCTCCGGGTCTCTTCGGGACTTTATGGAACCTTCGGGAATTATAAGACTTCCGGGCTTCGAATTTTCCAATTCCGAGAATATTTCGAGAATAACTTTTCTGAAACTAAAAACAGCAGAAAACAGGGAACTGGCTCTGTGGCATCTTGTCAATAGGTTAGTCCTTAAAATCGATAAAAATGACATAAAGTGTATAGCAAACATGTGGGAAATAACATGAAAACAATATGGAACATCAGAAATTAGGGATACATTTATGATGTATCAGTTTGCATGTTTGATTTAAGTTGAAATAACATAGTTTTGATGCATGTTTAGCTCTCCTACAAGTCTCTATAGTAGTCTCCACCATATAGTTGCTTGAAATAAAATTTTGTGATGCTTGTTAAAAACTTCAGAGATGGAGCACAATGTACACCAACTTGAACATCATGAGTTGGAGTTGCAAGAGGTCATGCATGTACACCGAGAAGAAAGTGTGTTTCGATCTATTTATCACATGCCAAGGATTTATGCATCTGCGGGAATTCTGCAAGATTTCCAAATTCTTGTGGCTAATGCAGGATTGACACATTTGATTGAGGATGCACCTTCCCAACATATTAAACTAACTATGTCTGTGGTGCAGGATTTCCATTTCAGCTCATCCTCGTCTAACCCCACGGCCCATTACAAAATTTATAACAAAACTGTCATCTCGCCTTTTGATGATTTTTGTGCAGCCATTAGAGTGCCGCAATGGGGGTCACATGGGAAGATTAAAGAGAAACCCAAGCCATTAATGGTCTTATATAAATAAATTTGCCAAGGTAGAAGCTTCTCTGGAGAGAATGGTAAAATTAGAGACATTCAACTCCCATCCATTCAATATTTTGCCTATTTTATTGCCAAGTATGTGCTCGCTAGAAAAATTGCAAATAAGTTATATGTGTATGATCTAGCATTTATTGCAGCTGCTTTGAGACGTGATAGGTTGTACAATTTTGGTGCTTTAATTGCTTTCCGTCATGCTACTAATCGCGAGAAGGGCGGAATTTGTGGAGGTCTCATGACCTCTCGTTTATTAGCCTTGCATGGTTTGGAGCCGCATCCACCAGACCTTCAGTTTCCTACAGAGAGACATGATCTTAATGCCATGATACAACATAAATTTGTTTCCATCTATGCTAACCTGAATAATTTATCTTATGAAATTAATTTCTCCAAGAAAGGAAGGTGGAGAGTAACTAAAACTGATAGAGTAGTAAAATTTCCTACACCTCTTTTGCTTAACCTGAATGTCAGGGAAGGATGGTCGCTCTCAAATAGTGAGTTGGATACATATTTGGTGGAACACCCCAGCTTGTAGAAGACACTAGAGAGGAAGTTGAAACTGCTTTTGTCCAGCCCTCCGACACTAGGGGGCTCCCATACCAGCATTCTGGTTATGACTACGCGCCTGCTTTGTCATCCTCTTCAATGGGCGCCCGAGTACGCCCATGCGAGGTACGACCCACTAGCATGGGGTCACTACCCGCATCATGATTGATCTCCACTTAGGCCAGAATCCTAAGCTTGGGGGGGAGATACACCGACATCACATTCATCTATACATCATGTTCGGACGGTTATTTGTATATTCATGTTTTCGTTTCTTCCACTTGTTTTATTTTGTTTTCGTTTCATTCGTTTTCGTATTTTTTTTGTTTTGTTATTGCTTTCCAAAACACAAAAATACCAAAAAATATTTCCATTGTTTATCTTTATTTGTTTCTTTGGTTTGTTTCATTGGTTTGCTTTGTTTTCTATTTTGTTTTAATATTTAGAAACCCAAAAATATTTTGCTTTGTTCGCTTATTTTCCTTTTGTTCTTGTTTTAAATTCAAAAACCCAAAAATATTTGTTGTTCTTCTTTGGTTTTGTAAAGTTTTTTGCAGAGTTCATCAGTCTTTCATGTCTCCATTGGAGTTTGGTTATCTATTTATATCATCCGAACCACACAAGTGAAGATCAATAATGATGATTTACGACAATTCAAGTTGTGGTAAGAGGCTGGTATGAACTCTATTTGTTTTCTTTTTTGTACATATACTCATCCATGTGGACATCCTTAGTTTTTTTTATGTAAGGTGTATATTATTTAAGGGATTCTTAGTAGTTCATGCTCTCTCGTGTTTACTTCCAACTTACTAATATTAGATAGCATGTCGTATAAATGTTTGCATCATTCCTTTATTCAGAGAAGGGTATGACATTTAGCGTTTCCCCTAAATGTTTCACCCGAATTGAATTGGTACATGTTCACGCACGCTATGATTGAAAACAAAAATTCAATTAAGCCTCGACAATTTATTTTGCCACGGGGTAATTGTATCACCTTTATGCCCCCGTTAATTTTATTTTGTCGCTAGCATGATTATGACAGTTGTTGCTCTCTTGATTGTCGCTCTCAGTCTATTGCTAGCCTTCACCTGTACTGATTTTGAGCTCTACTCGTGCATCAAACTCCCAAAACCAAAGTTTGCCAAATGTATCCACCATACCTACCTATATGTGGTATTTAACCGCCACTCCAAAGTAAATTGCTCATGTGTTACCTTTAAAACATTCAAAATTATTCATGTTTTATGCCCCTCTTTTAGCTTACGAGGACGTAAATAGAGAATCTTTATCTCACTTGTTCATTGGATTTCACACCATGTACTAGTGGCTTCATCCGCTTATCCAATTGCTAGAAGAGCTAGCAGCAGGGTGCCCAGCCCCAAACTTAATACAACAAATTCTCTTCACTATTTTTGCCCCTGATTTATCAGTCAAAACATAATTGTGTAAACAAAAGAGAATGAGTGATGACCTTCTACCCAATTGTGTCCTTCTATGGAGCCGCTCTTATGAAGTCTAGTTGGCTTGTGATGTACTGTATTTTCTGTTTACCATTCATTGACATAAGAATACACCTCTCTAAAAAATGTTTTCAATACCTCTGTTTAACAAAATAAAAGATCTAGCACATGAGTGATCCCTGCTTCCCTCTATGAAGGGCCTTTCTTTTACTTTTATGTTGAGTCTTCACCTTCTCACTTTATGCACTTTCTTGAGAGCATAGCAGTCATTCTTAGTGTAATATGCTTGTCCCAGGATACGGTTAATTGTGGTATAATCTTGATGCTTTTATCTTTGAAATCTTTACTTCTAGTCTTCACTTGACCATTAGAGGTGCCCTGGCATTTATGTTTTGCTCCATCATTAAGGGCAAGCGAGATATCACTTTATCATACCCTATTATGAACATTGCAATCCTGCGAATTGATATATTTCATGTTGTGTTCTGTTAGTGTGTTGAAATCTTTTCATGGCTTGCATAACTATTAGGTGACATTATTTTGCATACTTCTTATTATGAATTGAATTGATCATATAGTGAGAATATTTATATCATAAGAAACAAATGTGTTCGTAAAAGTTCTTTTATCGCACTCACTTGTTAACTGAATTGGTTGAGGAAAAATAATAAGCTAAGCTTGGGGGGAGTTGATACGTCGAAAACTTATCTACTTTTACGAACACTTTTGTTATTGTTTTCCTCTAAACTTGTGAGATTTGGATGCAACTAACACGGACTAACGCTGTTTTTAGCAGAATTAACCTGGTGTTTTGTTTTTGTGCTGAAAAATCAACTTTCGAAAATTGCCCGAAAAAGATCCCATTGAGCTTATATCACTAGAAGACCGCGGGAGCCAGAAGGAAACCCGGAGGGGGGCAAGGAGTGGCCCAAATCACCCCTGGGCGCGCCCCCTAGGCTACGCGACCCCCTCGGGCTCCTCGAATACATAACCCTTAAATCCTAAAACAACAGGGGGTTCGTCATATTCCAGAGAAACACACCCGAGCGCCGCCGCCTCGAAACCTAATTCGGGAATCAAAAGTTCCTGTTTTGGCACCCTGCCGGGACGGGGATTCGAAGGAGATCATCGCCATCGTCACCGCCACCACTTCTCCATTAACCATCCATGATTCCCCCATTTATGTGTGAGTAATCCCCATTGTAGGCTGAGAGGGATGGAAGAGATTGGATGACATCGTTCATGTAATAATGCCAGATTGTTAGGGCATAGTGCCTAGTATCCGTTGTTAGTGCTATATACCATTGTTGCAACTTGTTTTTCTTAATGCTTGTCACTTTGGGCCCGAGTGCTACGATCTCATATTTGAACATGTTGTTGTTTTATGAGTATAGTTATGTTTCTTGATCATGTCTGTAAGTTGTTTACACATGTCGTTGTCCAAAACCCGAGGCCCCAAAGTGACAGCAATTGGGACAACCGGAGGGGATGGCTGCGGTGTGAGGATCACATGTGTTCACGGAGTATTAATGCTTTGCTCCGGTGCTTTATTAAAAGGAGCACCTTATTAAAAGTACTGCATGGCTGTCACTTTATTCGCGTGTTGGCACTTTACCGCGGTTAGGTAATCCGAGAGCCAGGTCCTAGGTTCTTGCGAGCCGTCATACTTTGGGACCTCCGAAGTGAGCTTGAATATTTTGGGCATTGGTGCCTCGCGAATGCTGCTGCTGAAGCACATCGCGCCCGCGGGCTTCCTCGTCATAGGAGGTGGATGGCGAGCGAGCGCGGTTCTTGCGTGCGCGGGCCATGTCAACCTTGTTTTGGGTGATGTCGTCCTATGCGTTGTAAGAGGCTCAGTCACGAGTTTCCCCCCGTCGTGGATCCTTGTTGCGGTGTCACGAGTCGCGGCCACTATGTGGTTCTTCGTCACGATGTCGCGAGCGGCCTCCGCGATGTCGCGGGCTGTCGTCGCAGTGCCGCGGACTATCGTTGTCGCTGTGCGGGATGTCGTCGCGGTGTCGTGGCTCCTTGCATCTGTGACGGCGAGGCGATTCCTGGTCTCCTCTCTTGGGCGACGTGCTCTCGCGTCTGCGAGGTGTTTAGTCTGTTCAAGGCACCGCAGCTTCGGGGGTGGCTGTTTTCTTGTGGTTTTGGGCGGTGATTGCTGCTCCGGCCAGGCCTACCCCCCATGGAATTGGCGATGCTGCTCTGCGAGGGGTCGTTTTCTGGCGGCTGGATTACCTATAAATAGGTAGCGGCGGTCAGGACCGCGGCGACATGAGTTGTCGGGTGCGTGTTGCCCTCCTCATCGATGTGCATGAAGGAGGTCTTGATGGTTTTGCTGATCTCGCTGAGGGATCCCTGTTCCATACGGGCGGTCTTCGAGACGTACTTCCCTTTTTTGACAGGCTGATTCCTTGTCGAGTCGCGGGTTCTGGAGAGCTCTGCCCGGCGCACACTCGAGGATTCTGCCGCGCGTTTGCGCGCATCGAGTTATTTGTGGGTGTTTATCATCTCCTGGTTTTTCATCGACAGGTGATAGTGGTATGCTATCAGATCTTCTTGGGAGGATCTGGATTCTATTATACGGCTTGCCTCAACTGCTGTCGTCGCCTTGTTCGAGGCGTCCCATGAGACCTTGATATGTTGCCTCACCGTGAGGCTAGCCTCCAATTTGGCGGGTTCATCTTCAGGTCCAGCCATGCAAACGTGAGCCAGATATGGCCCGGGAGTCTTTAGGGAAGGGAAACCGTCCTCGTTGAAGTCGATGGGTTCCTCAGAGGCGATAGTGTGGAAGTCGAGCCTGTTGCGGCGGATGGAGCCGTGACTCGACTCCGAGCTGCAATCAAAGTCGTCGAGTGGCGATTCCTGGGTCACCGTGCTCGAGATGGACTCGACGTCAGATCCGTCAAGTACCCTGGAGTCGGGTGATACGTCGAAAACATATTTCCTTTTCCGAACACTCTTGTTATTGTTTTCCTCTAAACTTGTGAGCTTTGGATGCAACTAACACGGGCTAACGCTGTTTTCAGCACAATTACCCCGACGTCTTATTTTTGTGCACAAAAATCAACTTTCGGGAAATTTCCCGAAAAAGATCCCATTGAGATTATATCACTAGAAGACCCCAGGAGTAAGAAGGAAACCTGGAGGGGGAGAAGGAGTGGCCCAAACCACCCCTGGGCTCCCCCCTAGGCCGTGCCACGTGGTGGTGTGGTGTAACATCCCAAGTATGAAAACACCTTTAGAATGTTTGATTTTTGATTAAATTATGTTTTGCATCATGGCATCTTAAGTTTTGCATTTGTTTTCCATTTGTTTTCTTTTGTTTTCCCTTATTTTTCTATTTGATTTCAAACCAAATTTTCAAATTCTTGTTTCATACTTGTTCTGTTACAATTTCCAAATAAAAATATTCAAATAAAAACATCTTTTTGTTTCCATTAAAATAGAAAGTTCAAACTATTAAATTGTTCTTTTTAATAATTTAATTAACATCAAATTCACTCAAATTCAAATAAAATACAAACAGCAACACAATTTGAAATTTTTGAAAAACAAAAGTTTGCACATTTGTGCTGTTGCAATAATTCACCTATAACAATTATCCCAAATTTTTAAAACACCAAAAACCCCTCAATTTTCTCTCCTTTCTTCCCTTTTCTTTTTCTGCAAAAAAAAAAATAAACAGAAAAACAAAAAAAAATAAAGCAGAGGGGAGGGCAGGCCAGCCCACCACACCCCCACGATGCCAGCCCGCTCTCACCTTCCCCCACCTCCGTACGTGCTGACGCATCCATGGAGGAACACGACAGAGCGCTCCCCCAAGCTCCACCGCACCCCTCCTTATCTACCCCCCCCAAGGGCAACCCTAACCCTAACCCGAGCTCTCCACCCTTCTTCCTCCTCCCGCCGCCATCTTTCCCCTCTCCTTCTCCTTCTGTTCCCTGTCTCTCTGTAGCTGCTTACCGAAAATACAGAGGAGGTGGTCGCCCTCGACCTCGACGCCATGGCCTCCTCCCGGCTGGGCTAACTGCGGGAACGGAAAGCCCAAGACCTCCTCTTCCGATTCCGCTTCCAGGGAGGAGCCCTGGGGCCTCGGATCGTCGCCGGCGAGCACCTTTTCCGCCACCGCCTTCTTCTCTGTAGCTGCATCGAGCCGTCGCCCTGCTCCTCTTTTCCTTCCCCTCGGTGAGCTCCCCTCTCTCCTCCATCTCCTCCTCCCCTCCGCATCCGCTAGCAGCCATCGCCCCCGTGCCCCGCGCGGCGCGGCGCGCTCACGCCGGCAGCGGCGCTGCGGGTCGCAGTCCGGCGATCTTCCTCGTCATCGTTCAGTTACATGAACATGTTGTTCAGTTTCGTCAGGCTATAGGCCCGAAACAATACATCAAAAACCCGCACGCCTTACACCTTTCAACACAGCCGCAGCAGCCCACTGGTTAGCACCCTGTCGCACGCCCCAGCAGCCCGGGTTCGAATTCCCTTAGGCACAAAGCCAACCCCTTTTTTTCCTTTTTTTTGTTATTTCTCGAATTCCAGAAAACTGATCTGAACCCTTATTTGTAAAATCCATAACAATTTGAATATTGATCCCATTTCAACGATTCAAGTTTCTGTGGATTCATAATCTTGTGCTCTTTCCATTAGTAACAAAATTGCAACATGTTTCTATAATAATTTTTGCACTAAATAATTAAATACTGAAAATGCACTTAAAATTTGAAACTTTGGAATTTCATAACTTGAGTTCTGTTCATCCAATTTGAGCAAACTTGGGCTCTAAAATTTGTCTTAACAAACTCTACACATTGGTATTTTATTTGGTCACAATTGAATTAAATGTGAACATGTTTCCCTCTGTTTACTTAAAGGGGCAGAATAAAAATGACTATGGAAAATTGCATAATAAATTCAATAATGATCCAAAAAATTATGTTTAATAGCTCAAAATGTTCAGTGAAACATTTGCTACATGTTTTCAACCTTTTCAATACCATTGCTTACTGTTTTTCCTAATTAAAAGTGGTGCAATGATTCAATGCTTTAATTAAACCTTTTAAATTGCAAAATTCATATTTTGGTCAAATTCATAACTAATTCAAATTTAATTCAAATGGCACATGTAAAATATGTTTTCCATGCAAAATTGAATAATCTTTCCAAATATAAAATTTGTTTTCTGTTTTGAATAAATTAAATTGCTGAAAGCAACTGTTTCTTATTTAATGCAATTAAAATTGTAAAATTAATAACTTGCTTATTTTAATTCCTTTTTCAAAAAATGAAATATGTATTCCACCTAAAATTTTGTGTTATTTCCAAATATGAATTTGGTTATCTATTTTTGAACAATTAAAATGGGTGAAAACAACAAATGCTTGTGTAACTCATTTAAGAAGCCAAATTTCTTAACTTCATAAATAAAATTCCAAACTTGGTAAACAACATATCAAATTGAAGCTATTGTTGTTTCCTTTTTGTTTTCATCATCCATGCATCATGCTAATAAACTTTCACATGATGGTTATTTGTAGATCATTTAATCCAACCTTAATTCATGGTCTTTCCATACGCAATCCAAATTGCATATAGGTCCATTTAATTGTTACCATGTCAACTAGCTTATTTTGATGCATCAATTAAATTGCCATGCATCATCCCATGTTTGTGCATTATGCCATGTTATTGATTGTTTGTCTCTCTGCGTTGTTTGTTTGCTTCTTCTCGAATAGACGACGACGTTGAGACAGACGAGGTTTGCGACACTACTTCTGAGGAGTTAGCCCAGTACCAGGCTACTGAGTTTGCAGGCAAGTATTCACTCACATGAAACATTGTGTCCTTTCCACACTGGATATCGATACTTTCCGTTGTCTATTCTGCTAGCCTTAAGATTCGTTGCTTGTGTTCCGATCCTATCATGTTATCCTGTAACCCTGAAATAGCCTATCCTCCACACCTATAACCCATTGCTTGTGCCTGTGTCTTACTAGCATGCTTAGGGTTGTTTATGCTCGAGTCTGCTGTCCGTTATTTCTGTTACCATATTTTTTATGTTCTGGGGGCTCGATGTTTAAACAACAACCTGTTAATGTATGAGGTAATGCTAATTTGATGATAAGGCACCGGCAGGAGGCCGGGTATGGTTTTGAGGCCTGCTAGTGTCGAACTCAGGAAAAGTTCTTGTCCTATGGATCCATGTGAGCGCTAACCGCATGTGGGAAGCGTGTATGGGCGCCCCCCGCAACTCTGATTTGATTCGCATCTCGTCCAAATGCCACACTTAGTTCGGGCTTTCCATCTGATGCACGCATATGCAGGTACGAACCGAGGCTAGGGTGGAATTTTTGTAGTCGGCATTTAGGGCGGCGTGGTCTTCCAGTGCTATGAGGGTCCCCTTTTCTTCGTGGGGGCTCGATTAGCCGCGCACGCACAGCACGTGGTTTTTTGGGCTTGATGCGAAGAAGAGTTGGGTTGTGTTGAGTGCCTCGCTTGGTGGGTTTGATCCCCGTCTGGCGGGGTATTCTTACGTGTACGGACAAATTGGTGCACCCCTGCAGGGTTAAATCTTCTCGAGAAGCCGTGTTGTCCGCGGTTATGGATGACTTGGTGATAGGGCTGGCTAACAAGGATTAGACAACTTACACCTAACTAATAATAACTTGACTAGTAATAGTCTTATTGACACCATAACTTGAACCTCATTAATCCAACCGTGTGAGTTATCCTCGGATTGCTTCTTTGGATAAGGGGCGAGATCCAGGATGGGTTTGTTTGAGGTTAGTTATAGTTGTTTCCGATACGCTATCTTATCCCTCTCTTTTAGCCGGATGATGTAGCGTGTTTCTGTAGTTGGTTAGAGCAGCCTGCTACCGCACTTTTGTATCACCTATTCTTCCGTTGAACCCAAAGCATCTGTACTTGGTGTTGCCGGGTACACTTTGGTATATTGTGAGTCTTGATTGCCAGTACTTGTCTGTACTGACCCCTTTGGGGCTGTGTTTCCGCAGACTACGTTTCCGAGGATCCCATGGTGGCTACTACGTGGAGTATGACGAGGCTGCTGACGAGTGGATAGCGGACCCGGGCAGGATCCGAGACATCGTGGATGGGCTCCATCTTTTCGTTTCCGGCCTCTTAGGCCTATTTGGATCTTGTCTGTACCAGACACTTTGGATGCTTCCGCTGTGATGTAATGATGAATTGTTGGGACATGTGTCTGGATGATTGTAGTTGCTATCTCTGCTCTAGTGAGAGCTATTTGCAACTTATTTCTATTTCTTTGTGTCTTAGAGATTTGTGTGATATCACTTGTTCAAATGCCGTTGACGTACCATGTGTGTATGTTATGAAGTACGTCAATGGAAGTAGTCGGATTTCTATGGGATGGTTTACGCAGACGATGGATAGTAGAGAATGGTTGTCACACGTTTACGTGTTGGCTGCTCATATTGAGATGCGGGTGCGGTATGCCCGTAAGCCATTGATCTACTGTTTAGCGGGCTGTGAGTATCCTCTAGAAGTCCGGTGCGACAAATGGTATCAGAGCCTGTCTGCCTGTAGGATCCCTTTTACTGGTCGCAGTTGAGTCTAGAAACTATTTTGTAGCTATATAGGAAAAATGAAACGTGAGAGTAGGAATTCTGTTCTTTTATTTCTTTCCCACCCACCCTCCCTTTTCTGGTAAGGAAGTGCAACGTTGTTTTCTCTTCTCACCTAAACTTTCAAGTTAGGATTTCACGTATCCTGGTTTCTCTAGGATAGTTATATCTACTAGACCATAGGGATGGAGGTGGTTGTGACATGATTTATCATGTTGCCTACTCACGCTTGAGAACGGAGGCGTGTAAGCCCCGGAAGCAGATCCTCTATTCCTTAAGCAGTAGATATTTATCCTTTAGAAGCCCGGATGGGTTTTCCGTAGTACCTCAGGAGTGTTGGTCTCGTGTTTCCCCAATGTTGCTTCGATATCCTGTTTCTCAACATCCTTTTCGTCCGTTGAAACCTTGTTGTTGCTTGCCACTTCAGTTCTTCTACCGGCGTCTAATCAAAACTTCCCCGATCATCTGCAGATGGATCTCAGGTTCTACCCGCAGGTGGTTCGTATGACTCGTTGCGAGAGCACGTCCGGTTATCCGGAGATGCTGAGAGACATGGTCACGTTTCTGGGGTTCCGTTGGGCACCAGAGTGCCAGGTCTACGAGCAGCAGCGAGAGTTTGACCAGACCTACTACCAGGCTATCGTCTACATTCTGTCAGATGATGGCATGAGCGTAGTCCACCGCTACGAGGTAGTAGGTTCCACAGTGGATATGGCTGTGCAGCAGGCAGCTTATGTGAGTCTCACCGTCCTTCGTGCTGACTACTGGGGATTTGACGATTCTATCTATCGCCACATCCCCCGTGGTTACATCACTTCGGAGGCAGCTCACTTCACTCTCTACGACAACTTGGATGTCTACGAGCATGATAACTCCAGGCTGCACACCACCGCTCAGTTCGTGAGGCACAGTGACGCAGTTGGCAGCACACTATCTCAGGAGTTGGCTTCAGTCAGAGAGCAGCTCTACCTTGCTTTGACTCGTCTGGCGACTTACACCACGGACTTTGTTGGAGACGAGCGCTTTGCACGTTTCGATCAGCCAGTTGGACATCGTCTGCCAGATGCTGGAGGTTACGAGCCGATCAGAGGTCCACTCCTTAACCTTGGTGCTGGTTACACTGGGATTCCACGCTTTGGAGCACAGGGAGTCGACGCTATGTACTTCATCACACCTAGAGTCGCTCTCAGACCACGTCAGATCTACGTGGATCGTCGTTCTACCTACTTTCGTGGGCGTGCTCCTCACCGTACCTCTCGCCGTACTCCTAGTCATCGTCCTGCGTGATGAGCATGGGAGTATCGTTGTATCCATTCTTAGCTATGTTTAGTTATCCTTTGGCATTTGAACCATTTATGGTGTGTTGGATATTCTGATGTATTTGAACATGTGATGGTGTACCTGTTGGTTATCTATTCATGCGTCGGAATAATCTCTCTTTCGGTTTCCAAGTCTATCCTTTTCTATTGTTGTGCTAAAATGCATTTCCATTCAGGATGCCGTCAACAAGGAACAACCTGCCTGAGCCACCGCCAATCACGGAGTTGTTGACTCAGATGATCCAAGTCATGGCACAGATGGCCCATTTTCAGACTAATCAGCACAACAACCAGACGGCTCCACGAGTCAGCATCAAGGAGTTCCTCAGTCTGGGTCCGAGAGCTTTCGTGGCCACACGCGAGCCTCTGGACGCTGATGACTGGATCCGTGAGATAGCTAAGGCTCTGGAGATTGCTCACGTTGCTAAGGAAGACAAGGTCAAGTATGCCTCCTATCTGCTGAAGGGTCAGGCAGCTACTTGGTGGGAGAACTTTCAGGCCATGAGAACTGGGATACCAGTCACGTGGAATTGTTTCAAGGAAGCTTTCCTGAAGCACCACATTCCAGATGGTCTCATGGAAAGGATGCGTGAAGAGTTTTGCTCACTCAAGCAGGGCAAGTTGGACGTCATTGGCTATCAGAGTGAGTTCAATCGCCTCGCTCGTTACGCTGGAGATGAGGTGTCCACTGAAGCTAAGAAGATGGCAAGGTTCCGCAGAGGTTTTAACCCGGAACTCAAGTATGCCCTCACAAACGTCAAGGCCAACAGCTTCGAGGATCTCGTTAACACCGCGCTCAATGAAGCAAATGGGCGCAAGGCGTTCGAGGAGTCCCGCAAGCACTCGCGTGAGGGTGGTTCCTCCTCCAACATGACCACCCCTCCGCAGAAGCGCCGCATCTGGGTGCCAAATGGTGCTGTCACTCGGGCTCCTTACGCCCAAACTTCTCCAGGCTTCGCTCCCCGCCCACCCAACCCTGCTCAGATGCATGATCCAAGGGCTTCGATGGGGCAGCCAAGGCCAGGGCCTCCTCGTGTCGTCACTTGCTACAAGTGCAAGCAGACGGGGCACTACGCTGACAAGTGCACGCAGAGGCAGCTACCTCCACCACCACCTCGTCCCAACACAAACCAGGCAATGGTGCGCGCTCCCCCGCCTAAGGCCTTCAACTCCAACAACAGGCCTGTCGGGAGGACCGCAAGGGTGAATCATGTCAAGATCGACAAAGTTGAGGAAGCTCCTGACGTCGTTCTCGGTACATTTTCCGTAAACTCTAATCCAGCTAAAGTGTTGTTTGATACCGGAGCATCACATTCTTTCGTGTCAAAGATCTTTGCGACAGCAATTAAACTCCCTTTTGTTGGTTTGGGTTCCCCGCTAGTGGTCAACTCCCCTGGAGCAACTATGCAAACGTCCAAGATCAGTCACAGAAATCAAATCCTAATTGGAGGCCACATATTCCTTGCTTCTCTCATACTGCTTGGCAATTCTAACATTGATGTCATTCTTGGTATGGATTGGCTGAAGGCTAATAAAGCAAGAATTGACTATGCTCAAAAGTCAATAACTCTGTCCCACCCTTCTGGCCAGATAATCTATTCTCCACATGAATCAAGTTCCATTCAGCTATGCAACCTCGATGCAAAACCTCTACCTTCACTTGAAAATGTTCCGGTGGTTTGCGACTTCCCTGACGTCTTTCCAGAGGAGTTGCCAGGAATGCCTCCGGACAGAGCTGTTGAGTTCGTGATCGAACTGGAACCAGGTACTGCTCCAATCTCTAAGCATCCCTACAAGATAGGAACTCCCGAGCTGAAGTTGTTAAAGGAACAAATTGATATGTACATGGAAAAAGGTTACATTCAACCTAGTTCCTCGGCTTGGGGTTGCCCAACTCTGTTCGTTGCGAAGAAGGATCACACAAAGAGACTCGTTGTTGACTATCGTCCTCTTAACGAGAAAACCATCAAAAACAAGTATCCAATTCCTCGTATTGATGATCTTTTTGATCAACTTGCTGGAGCCTCAATATTCTCCAAGTTGGACTTGAGAATGGGTTACCATCAAATAAAGATCAGAAAAGAGGATATTCCAAAGACAGCCTTCACCACTCGCTACGGTCTATATGAATTTACCGTCATGTCCTTTGGTCTCACCAATGCACCGGCGACATTCTCTCGACTCATGAATTCTGTCTTCCATGAGTACCTCGACAAGTTCGTTGTGGTATATCTCGATGACATTCTTGTCTACTCAAAATCCGAGGAAGAGCATGAAGAACACCTTCGTCTCACTCTCATGAAACTTCGCGAGCATCGTCTATATGCCAAGTTCTCCAAATGTGAGTTCTGGATTCCAGAAGTTGCTTACCTTGGTCATATCATCTCTGCCAAGGGCATAGCCATTGATCCAGAAAAGGTTAAAGCAATTGTTGATTGGAAACCTCCAAAGACGGTGAAGCAAGTAAGAAGTTTTCTTGGCTTGGCTAGCTATTGTCGTCGTTTCGTCCAAAACTTATCCAAGATTGCCAAACCTCTCACTGACCTCACAAAGAAGGACAAGAAGTTCGTCTGGTCTCCACAATGTGATGAAAGTTTCAATCTCCTGAAGACTAAACTCACTTCTACACCAGTTCTGGTTGGCCCAGATCCTTCCAAACCTTTCCAAATATTCTGTGATGCTTCTCTCCAAGGTCTAGGTGCAGTTCTTATGCAAGAACGTCAAGTTGTGGCTTATGCTTCACGTCAGTTGAACGCACATGAGCTCAATTATCCCACTCATGACCTTGAACTTGCAGCAGTTGTGTTTGCCCTCAAGAAATGGAGACAATACTTGTTGGGTAATCGCACTGAAATCTTTTCCGATCATAAGAGTCTGAAGTACATCACTCAACCAGATCTAAACCTCAGACAAAGGAGATGGATTGAAAAGATTAAATACTTTGATCTTACCATTTCTTACACTCCAGGCAAGGCTAATGTTATGGCCGATGCTCTCAGTCGCAAGTCGTATTGCAATAATCTCATGATCATGGAAAGCCAACGTCCTCTTCATGAACAATTTCAGAAGTTGAACCTTGGTCTTGTTCCTCAAGGCTATCTTGCAAACTTGACAGCCAGTCCAACTCTCGAGGACAAGATTCGTTCTGAACAACTTCGTGATGCTGAGATCAAGAAGATGATAGAACACATCAAAGAAGGCAAGGAGAAATTTAAGTCCTTCTCAATTGATGACAAGGGAATTGTGTTCTTCGAAGGACGTATTGCAGTTCCTCAAGTTCAAAGTCTCAAAGATGTCATTCTCAAGGAGGCTCATGAAACTCCTCTCTCCATACACCCTGGAAGTACAAAGATGTACCAGGATCTCAAGACACTGTATTGGTGGCCTAGCATGAAACGTGAAATTGCTAAATACGTTTCTGAATGCGACGTTTGTCAACGTGTTAAGGCAGTTCATCAGAAAACAGCCGGTCTTCTCCAACCTCTGAAAATCCCTGAGTGGAAGTGGGACATGATTGAAATGGACTTCGTCACTGGTTTTCCAAAGTCCAAGAGGGGCAACGATGCAATCTTCGTTGTCATTGATCGACTCACTAAAGTAGCTCATTTCTTTCCTGTCAAAGAGACAATCTCAGCTAGCCAGTTAGCAGAGCTCTACACAGCAAAGATTGTTCCTCTTCATGGTGTTCCATTGGAAATAAGCTCAGACCGTGGAAGCATCTTCACTTCTCATTTCTGGAAAAGCTTTCAAGAAGCATTGGGCACCAAACTTCTGTTCAGCACAGCTTATCACCCTCAGTCTCAAGGGCAAGTCGAAAGAGTCAATCAGATTCTCGAGGATATGCTCAGAGCATGTGGTCTCTCTTTTGGCATGAAATGGGAGGAATGTCTTCCATATGCTGAATTCTCCTACAACAACAGCTTCCAGGCAAGCCTAGGCATGGCACCATTTGAGGCTCTCTATGGCCGCAGATGCAGGAGTCCAATCAATTGGTCTGGAGCTGGTGAACGTTCACTCTTAGGCCCTGACATTGTTAAGGAAGCCGAAGAGAAAGTTCGCATCATTCGTGACAATCTGAGGATTGCTCAGTCTCGTCAGAAAAGCTACTATGACAGCAATCACAGGGATATGATCTATGCACCTGGTGAAAAAGCATATCTCCGTGTAACTCCCCTCAGAGGTACTCATCGTTTTGGTGTCAAAGGAAAGCTTGCACCAAGATATATCGGTCCTTTCAACATTCTCTCAAGGCGTGCAGAAAATGCCTATCGTCTTGAACTTCCAGAAAAGCTGTCCAACGTGCACGATGTGTTTCACGTGTCACAGCTCAAGAGGTGCTTCAAAGATCCAGATCGTGCAGTTGATCATGATTCCATTGAACTGCAAGAAGATCTCTCTTATGAGGAGCACCCTGTTCGAATTCTCGATGAGACCGAGCGCAAAACTCGCAACAAGAGCACCAAGTTCTTGAAAGTGCAGTGGTCCCATCATTCCGATAAAGAGGCAACGTGGGAGACCGAAGAGGATCTTCGCAAGAAGTATGCGGACCTTTTCTCTTCTCAGTAGGAATCTCGGGGCGCGATTCCTTCAAGGGGGGCGTTTTGTAACATCCCAAGTTTGAAAACACCTTTAGAATGTTTGCTTTTTGATTAAATTATGTTTTGCATCATGGCATCTTAAGTTTTGCATTTGTTTTCCATTTGTTTTCTTTTGTTTTCCCTTGTTTTTCTATTTGATTTCAAACCAAATTTTCAAATTCTTGTTTCATACTTGTTCTGTTACAATTTCCAAATAAAAATATTCAAATAAAAACATCTTTTTGTTTCCATTAAAATAGAAAGTTCAAACTATTAAATTGTTCTTTTTAATAATTTAATTAACATCAAATTCACTCAAATTCAAATAAAATACAAACAGCAACACAATTTGAAATTTTTGAAAAACAAAAGTTTGCACATTTGTGCTGTTGCAATAATTCACCTATAACAATTATCCCAAATTTTTAAAACACCAAAACCCCCTCAATTTTCTCTCCTTTCTTCCCTTTTCTTTTTCTGCAAAAAAAAATAAACAGAAAAACAAAATAAAAATAAGGCAGAGGGGAGGGCAGGCCAGCCCAATTGGGCCAGCCCACCACACCCCCACGATGCCAGCCCGCTCTCACCTTCCCCCACCTCCGTACGTGCTGACGCATCCATGGAGGAACACGACAGAGCCGCTCCCCCACAGCTCCACCGCACCCCCTCCTTATCTACCCCCCCAAGGGCAACCCTAACCCTAACCCGAGTTTTCCACCCTTCTTCCTCCTCCCGCCGCCGCCATCTTTCCCCTCTCCTTCTCCTTTCTGTTCCCTGTCTCTCTGTAGCTGCTTACCGAAAATACAGAGGAGGTGGTCGCCCTCGACCTCGACGCCATGGCCTCCTCCCGGCTGGGCTAACTGCAGGAACGGAAAGCCCAAGACCTCCTCTTCCGATTCCGCTTCCAGGGAGGAGCCCTGGGGCCTCGGATCGTCGCCGGCGAGCACCTTTTCCGCCACCGCCTTCTTCTCTGTAGCTGCATCGAGCCGTCGCCCTGCTCCTCTTTTCCTTCCCCTCGGTGAGCTCCCCTCTCTCCTCCCTCTCCTCCTCCCCTCCGCATCCGCTAGCAGCCATCGCCCCCGTGCCCCGCGCGGCGCGGCGCGCCCACGCCAGCAGCGGCGCTGCGGGTCGCAGTCCGGCGATCTTCCTCGTCATCGTTCAGTTACATTAACGTGTTGTTCAGTTTCGTCTATAGGCCCGAAACAATACATCAAAAACCCGCACGCCTTACACCTTTCAACACAGCCGCAGCAGCCCACTGGTTAGCACCCTGTCACACGCCCCAGCAGCCCCGGGTTCGAATCCCCTTAGGCACAAAGCCAACCCTTTTTTTTTCCTTTTTTTCCGTTATTTCTAGAATTCCAGAAAACAGATATGAACCCTTATTTGTAAAATCCATAACAATTTGAATATTGATCCAATTTCAACGATTCAAGTTTCTGTGGATTCATAATCTTGTGCTCTTTCCATTAGTAACAAAATTGCAACATGTTTCTATAATAAGTTTTGCACTAAATAATTAAATACTGAAAATGCACTTAAAATTTGAAACTTTGGAATTTCATAACTTGAGTTCTGTTCATCCAATTTGAGCAAAATTGGGCTCTAAAAATTTGTCTTAACAAACTCTACACATTGGTATTTTATTTGGTCACAATTGAATTAAATGTGAACATGTTTCCCTCTGTTTACTAAAAGGGGCAGAATAAAAATGACTATGGAAAATTGCATAATAAATTCAATAATGATCCAAAAATTATGTTTAATAGCTCAAAATGTTCAGTGAAACATTTGCTACATGTTTTCAACCTTTTCAATACCATTGCTTACTGTTTTTCCTAATTAAAAGTGGTGCAATGATTCAATGCTTTAATTAAACCTTTTAAATTGCAAAATTCATATTCTGGTCAAATTCATAACTAATTCAAATTTAATTCAAATGGCACATGTAAAATATGTTTTCCATGCAAAATTGAATAATATTTTCAAATATAAACTTTGTTTTATGTTTTGAATAAATTAAATTGCTAAAAACAACTGTTTCTTATTTAATGCAATTAAAATTGTCAAATTATTAACTTGCTCATTTTAATTCCTTTTTCAACAAATGAAATATGTATTCCACCTAAAATTTTGATTCTTTCCAAATATGAATTTGGTTATCTATTTTTGAACAATTAAAATGGGTGAAAACAACAAATCCTTGTGTAACTCATTTAAGAAGCCAAATTTCTTAACTTAATAAATAAAATTCCAAACTTGGTAAACAACATATCAAATTGAAGCTATTGTTGTTTCCTTTTTGTTTTAATCATCCATGCATCATGCTAATAAACTTTCACATGATGGTTATTTGTAGATCATTTAATCCAACCTTAATTCATGGGCTTTCCATATGCAATCCAAATTGCATATAGGTCCATTTAATTGTTACCATGTCAACTAGCTTATTTTGATGCATCAATTAAATTGCCATGCATCATCCCATGTTTGTGCATTATGCCATGTTATTGATTGTTTGTCTCTCTGCGTTGTTTGTTTGCTTCTTCTCGAATACACGACGACGTTGAGACAGACGAGGTTTACGACACTACTTCTAAGGAGTTAGCCCAGTACCAGGCTACTGAGTTTGCAGGCAAGTATTCACTCACATGAACCATTGTGTCCTTTCCACACTGGATATCGATACTTTCCGTTGTCTATTCTGATAGCCTTAAGATTCGTTGCTTGTGTTCCGATCCTATCACATGTTATCCTGTAACCCTGAAATAGCCTATCCTCCACACCTATAACCCCATTGCTTGTTGCCTGTGTCTTACTAGCATGCTTAGGGTTGTTTATGCTCGAGTCTGCTATCCGTTATTTCTGTTACCATATTTTTTATGTTCTGGGGGCTCGATGTTTAAACAACAACCTGTTAATGTATGAGGTAATGCTAATTTGATGATGAGGCACCGGCAGGAGGCCGGGTATGGTTTTGAGGCCTGCTAGTGTCGAATTCAGGAAAAGTTCTTGTCCTCTGGATCCATGTTGAGCGCGCTAACCGCATGTGGGAAGCGTGTATGGGCGCCCCCCGCAACTCTGATTCGATTCGCATCTCGTCCAAATCGCCACACTTAGTTCGGGCTTTCCATCTGATGCACGCATATGCAGGTACAAACCCGTGGCTAGGGTGGAATTTTTGTAGTCGGCATTTAGGGTGGCGTGGTCTTCCAGTGCTATGAGGGTCCCCCTTTTCTTCGTGGGGGCTCGATTAGCCGCGCACGCACAGCACGTGGTTCTTTGGGCTTGATGCGAAGAAGAGTTGGGTTGTGTTGAGTGCCTCGCTTGGTGGGTTTGATCCCCGTCTGGCGGGGTATTCTTACGTGTACGGACAAATTGGTGCACCCCTGCAGGGTTAAATCTTCTCGAGAAGCCGTGTTGTCCGCGGTTATGGATGACTTGGTGATAGGGCTGGCTAACAAGGATTAGACAACTTACACCTAACTAATAATAACTTGACTAGTAATAGTCTTATTGACACCATAACTTGAACCATCATTAATCCAACCGTGTGAGTTATCCTCGGATTGCTTCTTTGGATAAGGGGCGAGATCCAGGATGGGTTTGTTTGAGGTTAGTTATAGTTGTTTCCGATACGCTATCTTATCCCTCTCTTTTAGCCGGATGATGTAGCGTGTTTCTGTAGTTGGTTAGAGCAGCCTGCTACCGCACTTTTGTATCACCTATTCTTCCGTTGAACCCAAAGCATCTGTACTTGGTGTTGCCGGGTACACTTTGGTATCTTGTGAGTCTTGCTTGCCAGTACTTGTCTGTACTGACCCCTTTGGGGCTGTGGTTTCCGCAGACTACGTTTCCGAGGATCCCCATGGTGGCTACTACGTGGAGTATGACGAGGCTGCTGACGAGTAGATAGCGGACCCGGGCAGGATCCGAGACATCGTGGATGGGCTCCGTCTTTTCGTTTCCGGCCTCTTAGGCCTATTTGGATCTTGTCTGTACCCAGACACTTTGGATGCTTCCGCTGTGATGTAATGATGAATTGTTGGGACATGTGTCCTCTGGATGATTGTAGTTGCTATCTCTGCTCTAGTGAGAGCTATTTGCAACTTATTTCTATTTCTTTGTGTCTTAGAGATTTGTTGTGATATCACTTGTTCAAATGCCGTTGACGTACCATGTGTGTATGTTATGAAGTACGTCAATGGAAGTAGTCGGATTTCTATGGGATGGTTTACGCAGACGATGGATAGTAGAGAATTGTTGTCACACGTTTACGTGTTGGCCTGCTCATATTGAGATGCGGGTGCCGGTATGCCCCGTAAGCCATTGATCTACTGTTTAGCGGGCTGTGAGTATCCTCTAGAAGTCCGGGTGCGACATGTGGGGCCCACAGGAACCCCCTCGGGCTCCCCTTTCGACTACATAATCCCTTCAACCCTAAAACGATAGGGGGTTCGTCATATTCCAGAGAAACACACTGAGCGCCGCCGCCGCCTCGAAAACCGATTCGGGGATCAGAAGTTCCTGTTCTGGCACCCTGCCGGGACGGGGATTCGAAGGAGATCATCGCTATCGTCACCGCCGCCACTTCTCCATCAACCATCCATGATTCACCGTCCATGTGTGAGTAATCCCCGCTGTAGACTGAGAGGGATGGAAGGGATTGGATGATATCGTCCATGCATAGTTCCTAGTATCCGTTGTTAGTGCTATATACCATTGTTGCAACTTGTTATTCTTAATGCTTGTCACTTTGGGCCCGAGTGTCATGATCTAAGATCTGAACATGTTATTGTTTCATGAGTATAATTATGTTTCTTGATCATATATGCAAATTGTTTACATATGACGTTATCCGGAACCCGAGGCCCCAAAGTGACAACAATTGGGACAACCGGAGGGGATGGCTGCGGTGTCAGGATCACATGTGTTCACGGAGTGTTAATGCTTTGCTCCGGTTCTTTATTAAAAGGAGCACCTTAATTACGAGTAGTTTCCCTTGAGGCCCCGCTGCAAACGGGCTGGTAGGACAAAAGATGTTGTGCAAGTTTCTCATTGCGAGCACGTATGACTATATTGGACCACATACTTATGGTTTTCCTAGAACTTGGATGCTTTATTATTATCTATCTGCAATGCCCATGTTATTATTATTTCATGAACTATCTTATCCATGCAACGCCCCTTCATCCATCCTCTACGCCTACAGTACTTTCATGCTGCTGTTTTCATGATTGCTACTGTTGTTTTCACGATTGCTACTGTTGTTTTCACGATTGCTACTGTTGTTACTATTTTACTCATGCTGTTATTTCACTACTGCTGCTATAAAACTGTTACCACTGATAAATTGTTGCGAGCAACAGTACTTTCAGGTGCAGCTGAATTGACAACTCACCTGTTAAGGCTTATAAATATTCTTTGGCTCCCCTTGTGTCGAATCAATAAATTTGGGTTTTACTTCTCTCGAATACTGTTGCGATCCCTTATACTTGTGGGTTATCATCGGGGAAGCGTATGATCCCCTCCTTGCTGCCGCGGAAGTGGAGGTTGCCGAACGTCATGTTGACGCCCTCTTGGAGACCGCTGAACACCGGGCGAGATGCCGGCGAGTGGGGCGTGTAAACCACCCGGGCGAGATTGGCTTCGAGGGAGACGAATATTCTGGGCTCAAGTTAAAGCTCGGTGTAGACGAAGCCGGCGAGGCCGTGGATCCAGCGCCTGCCATTCCCACAGACGGCGCCAATTGTCGATGACTCATATCAACAAATCCCTCGGGTGAGCCGGTAGGGTTTCGAGTAGAGGAACGATGTAGACGCTGGTAGACTCGACGACTAACAGGGTCACGATTTTACCCAGGTTCGGGGCCCTCGTAGAGGTAATACCCTTACTCCTGCTTGTCTGTCTTTGTATTATGATGATTGGTTACAATGGCGAGTGCGCGGGTCGAGAGATTGGATCTCGAGGTGCGGCTTCTATGGTGTAAGCTCTAGATTGGATGTCCCCTTGGGTGGTTCTCCCAACCCTTATATAGGTGGTTAGATCTCAAACCTGTACCGACGGGGGAGGGAGGGGGTTTACAAGCCCTAGCTCTAGTCGATGGAAACTTTCCATCTTGTCTTGCAAGTCTTGCGGGTGGGCCGTAACTGGACCATCTAGAACCTGAGGTGGCCTCTCACGCTGGACTTTAATATTGGGTCTTAGACTGGGTAGGCTCATCCGACAGGCCTGTGATTCATCCCCACGTCAGGGGGGAGAGGTAGTTAGGATTTACAAGGGCGTATTTCCTATTTCCCACGCAGGGGAGCCGGCCTGGCCGGGCTGAGGCAGGCCTGGAGGCCAGCGCGTTATGTTGGGTCGCCGGCCTAGCGCGCAGGAAAGCCGACTGGAGGCTAGGGCGCTCCATATGGTCGCCGGCCTAGGCCGGGCTGGAGGCTGGCATGCGTAGGGAAGCCGGCCTAGGCCGGCCTGGAGGCCGGGTTTCCTGCGATTTTCTCCTTCTCCCTTCTCTTCTTCTTCCTCAAGACCATCTTCTTGGCCTTCCTTGCTAGCTTCTTGGCCATCATCTTGGGTATGATCTTGAGCTTCTTGGCCACCGTTTTGGGGCTCCAATGGAGGATCAAACCTGAGCACGCATAGGGTATTTTCATAAGGTAGTGCATCATTCACCAAGTCATCGAATGCATAGGGAGAGAGGAGTGAGTTCACCTTATCATGCATCGCCTTTGCACGTGATCTTGTCATGAGACCATTAGTTGTCGATGTAGGCATGTGTGGAATGGGGTGCGCTGCATCACCGGTGTCACCAAATCCGCATTTTATCTAGACGTGCTAATTTTGTTTTAACCAATCTAGACGTGACAATGAGTAGGGAAACGCTAGGCGTAGGTTGCCCTACAGCGTCCTATTCTAGGTCCCCTCGCGGACCGTTGGATCATCATCGCACGGTCATAAAAAGCATGTTGTGTTTTTGCATTTTAGCCCCTCTGCTTTTTGTATATAGAACTCGCACTCCACTCCAGACCCACTTAAGCGAAAGGGTATATTGTGTTGCCCCCGAACGTCTTGATAATTACAGCAAAAATGTCATTGCAACAAGTTCGCAGGTATCGCAACAAAATTTATTGTTCCGTGTACAACAAAAAAAAGTATTGCAACAAATTATTCTGAAAAAATTCGAAAGATAAGTAATGTTACAAATAATAGTTAAACAATATGTTATTGCGTTGCAACAAAAAAGTTACAACAATTCAACAAAAATCACAACGTATTGCAACAAAAAAAAGTATTTGCATCAATTAAAAAGTTGGTAACCAACAAAATAATTTGTCACTGTTTCAGTTGCAACAAAAATCATCACCTATTTCAACAGAAAGGTAAAACGATAGCAACAAAAAAGTTACATGTCTACAACATGCAAAGGAGCCCGTAAACATGTCATTCCAAATGAATTCTAATAAACATATAAATATTTTCTAGAAAATCTTCCAGAAAACATTGCAACATCTTATTTGTGGTTTCTCAAAAAAAATATGCGAAATTATAACAAATTTTACAGACGTACGCAACATTAACCGAAATGGCGAAGAACACTTAGCAATATAAAGGCTGCACGTGGTTTGTATGCCCAGACACTAAAACTGGGCCCAAAAATACTAACTTGATGCTAATTGGGCCTACTCGAGGGACCTAAGCTAGCGAGTCTTATGCCCCCAAAGATAAGCATTTTCCCAATGATTAATGCCATTTTTGCCTGCCAATACTTCAAATTTAGGGAACCAAAAGGGTAAAAACTCGCTCTAGCCTCCGTCGTCTGCCCTAAAATTACAGAGCATCCCCTAGAACGCCCAGTGAATTTCAGTCCGCGCCTGACCCCGCCGCCACTGACCTCGCCGCGCGGCCGCAAAATCGGTCCCCTCACCGCCAACTCTCGCCATGGACCCGCGCTGCTCTCGACGGCCCGTGCGCCCGCTGCCATACCGTTGTCTCGCTCGAGCTCGCGACGCCCCTCTGTCCGCGCGAGCTGCGTTGCAGCAGGACGACGGCCGCACGAGCCCCTTCACTGCCTCCCTGTGCGAGCTCCGGTGGAGGAGGACGAAGGCCAATCGAGCTCCGTCGGCGCGGCCCCGTCACAGATATCTGCCCTCCCGCCGCGAGCTCCGACGCCGATTCGGGCCCTTCCCACGCGAGCTCCGGTGGAAGTGGGCGACCATGGACGGCCGCGAGGGCATGCTGATTTGGGAACACCTAGGCTGATGCTGATTTGGGAACACCTAGGCTGACCATGAACGGCCGGTGTCATCCAGGAAATGAGGGAGAGAGGGTCGGGGAGAAGATAAGGACACCTAGGCTGATGGTTATAGCCTAGATATTACATAGGAACTTCCGTCGCCGTAGATTCCAATGTGTCTGTTTGCTGGTCGCCTCGTCAGAAAGTTGTTGAAATCATTGCCAGGGTTTCACCAGAGCCCCGGTCCCTCCGCTCTCGTAATTCTTGAGCTCACCGAGCCGGCCACTGCTCTCACACAATACAACAGTCAGGAGCGCCGTCCAGGACTAGCAAGATCCAGGAGAGGAGAGGAGCCTACTATCGAGATGGCTATGGATGCCATGCAGTTGATCATGGACGCCGGGGCCAGCGCACGCGAAGCAACCCAGCTGAGCAACGACATCTTCCACCTCCGTACCAGCTTGTCCACCGCTCGCGTCCTCATCGACCGCGCCGAGTGGGGCAGGATGAAGAGCAGCGACCTGGCGACGCTGCTCTCGAAGCTCAAGGACACCACCTACGACGCTGAGGACCTTCTCCGCGGGATCAACAACGAGGCGGATCGACAGAAGATTGAGGACAAGGGCCGTGGCAGGGCAAGTCGACTCGTCTCTTCCACTTTCAATTTTTTCCTGGTCTGGATCAGCTGCAGCAAGGGAAGGCTGACGGAGGCCCATAGCAATCTCAGCAAGGGGACGCGGATTCCGCCTAACCGCTATGGCGCTTGTGTGTAATCGTATACGTCCATTTCATATAGGGATATGTGCCAGGATGTTGACCAATGCCCCACGGCAGAGCAAGGTGTCAGGTATTTCATTGGGTTGTCAGGTACCCTATTTATTTTTTGCTCTCTGTATTGCTTGATAGATTCCTCCGTACAGCTGTCTGCTGGGATTCGGTCCTCTTAGGCTGGTGCCAATGCACCGCCCACTATTCACGGGCTATAGTCCCTGCCACGTCACCTTCTCTCACCACTATAGCCCCACTATCACAGGCACGGTGCCAGTGCACGGGCTATAGGGCTGTAAGATTCTCTCTCTGCCACATCAGCTTTTCTCTCTCCTCCACGTCAACACATATTTTTGAAACGAAAACATTACAAATAATGCAAGGAAATAATTTTATTGAACTAAAATTGTTACCGATTACATACTAATTAATAAAATTGCATAATAAATTTTAAAAATTACATAAAAATTAAAAAAATCTAATCCTCGTGCTCGTCGTCGTCGTCGTCATCCTCCAGCAGCCCTAGGTCTTTTTCCACTATCTGTAGGGCCTTGCCATGTTTGCGCTTTTCATCTTCGGTCATGCCGGCGGTTGAGCGGTCTTGCAACTTGTTATATTGCTTCAGTAGCTTAGACCTCAATAAAACTTGATACATTTTCGTCATTCCGAAGCCTGCACTTGATCCCTCGCTGGACGCTTCCTTCTCCTTCTTCTTTCCCTTGCGAAACGCGGCCTTGGCCTTATCGCGGCCAGGAGGACGCGGCTCCTCCTCCGTCGCGTCGCTAGAGCTGTACTCACCTCCGACCCCCAGACGGGTTTCTTGGAACTGGAGTCAGTCCCACTACCTTTCCCATGCTGGGCTTTCCACTTCGCTTCCTTGCGAACAGCTTCCCACCACTTGAATCGTTTGAAAGGCTGAGTCACTCTAGGGTCATTTGCGTACCTCGTCAGTGCCGCTTCCATGACCATTGCATCGTCTGCTCCACTCTGACGTACCGCTTCTTCTTGGATGTGGTATCCATTGAACAATGACACCTCACGGTTGTAGACGTTCCAGTGATCCTTCAGTTGCTTCGCGGTCCTATGGCGGGCAGGATCGGCGGTAGAGTTGAACGTCTTCGCTATTCCACCCCAAAAACTTTCGCCGGTCTTGCTATTGCCACGGCGAGAGTCCTTGGAGTTGAAAATCCAAGCATTCACCTGCAACGAAATAGATATTGTCTTAGTGAAAAATCCAAACAAAAACCAACTCCGAAATAAACAAGTCACGGGTAAGAAAATTACCAGTTTTTCCTCGTCCGCACTTTTCCACTCGACCCTCTTTGGACGCGTTGGTACCAGTGTTTCCGCGGCATCGGACCCGTCGCTTGGAGCAGTGCCATCTGGAGCAGACGATAGAGGTGGTTGCTGATACGGAGGAGGTGGTTGCTGATACGGTGGAGGTGGAGCGTATGAACCGTATGGATATGGAGGTGGAGGTGGAGCGTATGAACCATATCCCGTAGGAGGGTACGGAGGAAGTGGACTCCCGCTACCTGTTGGTGGAGGTGGAGGTGGTGGTGCGTAAGCATACGGAGGATGCTGGTATGAACCATATCCCGTAGGAAGCGGACCATATGGCCCGGAGGTGGTGTGTGGGAGGGGTACAACACTCGTGGATACGGCGAAGAACCGGTATCCGACCGACGATGTGTGGGAGAGAAATCTTCTATGTGAGTAGGTTGTGACCCGTCGGACTGCAAGAGATCCGTGAACGAGGTGTTATCTGGAGTCCAACCCGACATTGCGGAGATGGTATGAGAGAAAGAGATGAGGGAAATGGTGTGAAGAGAAGTGCTGGATGTGGGGGGGTATTTATAGGATTGGAGGTGCAAATTTGGGTGAAAAAAATTTTTTTTTTTTTTTTTTACAGCCAGCCACGCTCCCCCAACGGCTAGCTGACGTGGACCAATGGGGGGGCGCCACGTCAGCTAGCCGTTGCCCCCAACGGCTCCCTGCCAACCGCCCGCCCCTACCGCCCCAGGCTGCCAGCGCGCCGCCCGCCCCCTCGCCCTACCGCCCGGCCACTACCGCCCCTACCCGCCCTACCGCCCCGCCAACGCGGGCGGTAAGCCGCGCGCTACCGCCCTAACGGCGGGCGCCCCGGCTCCCGCCCGCCGCCGCCTACCGCCCCGGCCTCCCGCCTCCTCTCGCCCGCGTTGAGGCGGTAGCGGCGCTACCGCCCCGCGCTGCAGCCCGCACTGGCACCAGCCTTATAACAAGATTAATTATTGTTAATAGCCACTGTCATTTCAACGTTTGACACCGACATGGTAATACTGACACCCGCACTTTTTGTCGGCCGTGCACTATAACATACGATTGAAATAGTAACGGGCTCTATTTAATGGGCCGTCGCCAGTGGTCATGATTTCTGTTAATATTAGCCACCCATAATAGAATTGAATGTATATTTTTTTTCCTCACTTTGTGTTGCACCAATGTTTCCGTTGCGTTCCAACATTAAATTGAGCTTCTGTCGTTTCCGTTCATGTAAGAAGATTTACGTTAGACAATTTATTACCTGCCATACACCTTTACTTATATATTATTTGCTGCTATTGGTCGTTATTTTGATATTCGAATTCGCCGTATATTATTTATATCGTGGGGTAAAACAAAAACAAAAATTTACTTGTACTGCTTCTTTCGATTCGCCATCATATATCTTCTTTTCATCTCTCCCACTGTGTGCCTGCTTTTCCGTATTGTAAATTCATTTCTTCTACTAAAAGCTCTTATGCTATTTCTCTCGATATTTTACTTGAAGTATATTGCTACTTCACTGACGGCATTCGCACTATTTTTTACATAAGGCAATATGGTCAGATAGTTCACTAGTAAAGTATGCAAGCTACGTTTGTAATGTTGAACAAATATTTATAAACAAGGAGATAAATTTTATTTTAAGTACGACCACGTCACTGTATGGTCGAAACTGGTTTATGCCGCTAATATTGAGTCTTCCTTACATAATCAAAATGTCCTTTAACCAAGGTTCGTTAGTAACACTTATGGATATAGAAATTCCATCCTGATGACTAAATAACAAAAGTGCAGCATTCATATTTGTTTGCTGTCCACCAGGATACTTCGTTTATCTTATACAGCTTGGGTATCGACGATGCAAGACCGGTACCTCTCTGGAATAATACCGATGTTCCCAACAAATCCAAGCACATCGACAAGCATGTTAGTCCTGCCATGCATTATCCCGTTGTTGTGCTGCATATATGTTGAGGCAGTCCAGTTGTTACAATTCAAGTAAGTAGTTACATAGTGCACAACATTTTGGTAAATTTGATAGTGGTACTAACCTGAGACAACTCCCTTTTCAGACCCTTGCCCATCCAGTTCCTGCCGTAGTGTGCTGCATATATTCCACTGTCCTGGCTGCACGGTCAAACGCATAAGCAGATGGACATATTAAATTATATGTTTCATAGTTGGGGACGTAAGAGGAACAACCGAATACTTAATTGATTAGCTACTCCAAATTTTTTACAATGTTCCTCACATCAATATATAATGCTAGGCTTGTAATACCTTCTGGTTATGTTGTTGTTTAACCCCCTTGGGAACATGGTCTTCCAATTCTTCATCGTAGGAGTCCATCCTATGAAAAATGCCTTTATACATTTCTCAAGCTCTACATGTAAGCTGTTTGCCACTTTTATATGGTGAGCCTGCATCACCTTATCGGATTCGTCTCCATTGTTTATTGTAGGGTCCAAAATAAAAATCCTCCTCTTAGGGAAATCCCATATGTATGTAGACCATACAAAGTTGAACTTAACTGGAAGTACAAACTGCCATTTAAACAACGAACGGTGAGGAATATCTTCTTATGTTATGCAATGTAAATATTTTGAGTACAAAACATTCGTTTGAATTTCTAACCTCCGTGCACATGTTCACATCGAAGTTAACGTGGTTACCAATAAACATCTCTCTTATGTAAGATAATGTTGTGAGGTCATCATTCCGGCTGACATGGTTCTGCCCTTGCAATATCAAGTTTGTTAACATACGATTTTACACAAGCACTATAGGAAATATACGACGTGATATACATGGATCAGGTAATTTGTACGATTATGACATCTTTGACATCTGTGTAAAAATATATTAAGACAACAACTCACCGCGAAATCAGGATCCATGAAGAATCTCCAACACCCTTCGTTTCTTTCCTTAGAAAACGCAATGTCCATCTGCTGATATCTTCTCATTAAGATTGTCATTAGCTCATTCTGTACTACACCATCCCTAGCGAGCATATCCCTGATTTGTCCAGCCGACAGGTCGACGTATTTAGGTGCAGTGCTGATAACCCATATACTGCATTGACATTAGAAAACAACAAAAAGTGAATCGTTATTTGAATATTTATGAATTGAAAACAGAAATATCTAGTTAAGTATGTCCAATTTTGTCTGAACTGCTCACTCCTTCATGATGTCATCCTTTTCCTGGAAGAAAATCTTGTATATCCTGATTGCATCTGTGGGTGCCCTCTCCGGAGGATCATAACCTAACACAAATGGTGACTTAGCATATTTTCCTCTCTTAACCCTTCTACGTGGGCGCGGTTGTGTTATTACTGAAGAGTCACTTCCTGGAATGTTCATATTTAAAGTTTCACTCTCAATCTCTTCTCTGGCATCTAGTTCTGCTGCAGCCATGTCTCTGTTCCTACTGACCGGAGATGGTCCTTCTTGTTCTTTGTGGACAACTGATGTTCTTGTTGGCGTAATAATTAGTTCTCTCCCGTTACCAGATGCTTGATCTGAAAGTATTTCTAGAATGTTAGGTCACACGTTTAAGAAGTGGTAGCTTCATTAAACCTTATAATATATATGATTTGTTCAAACATACTGTTTCGTCCTCAAATGTCTATTGTTTCCTATATCAAAACATAGTAACTAGTGGTATACATTCGTCGTCGGAAGCAAAATTTTATAGGGCTTGCGTTATATAGAATTATCGCGATATATTACATTTTATTGGAAATGAAAATGCTTAGCATGATGTTTCTTTTATGATATGTTAAAAAAACATGAATTGTTTTGACAGTACCTTCAGGTGTCTGAGCATCATGGAAGTCTGACAACAGACTTGTTTTCCTGAAATCTCCACCTCTGATGTTGAACCTCCCCCCCGAGTATGATACTGATTTCTTTCTAACCACGAACATGTTGTCCTCTGATGGTATCATTGACAATGGTGTATGTTCCTCGGCCACCTGATCTTCTCCGTAAACAATTCCAAGGTCGAATAGATTCAAATTCTCATTCATTTTTCTGTGTTTCCCATGAGACATGTGCGTATAATCAATGTTTGCTTTGTCTTTGTTTTTGTTTTTGTTGTCTTCTCCAGACAACACTATCTGCATGTTCTCATCCCTGTTTATAGCACTAATCAATTCATCCAGGTTAGTTTCAGCTGGGTCTTCTGAGACTCGGGATTGAACTTGAGTAAACCTAGCTGGGGATATTTCCATTTCCTCGTCATCATGCATGCTGACACCTATGTTTTGTTCTTGCGCTGAATGCTTACTATCAGGTTGTATTTCTATCGGGGAGCCTTCCTGTGTTGCCAGTTTATCTGTAGATGGTTGTTCCCTTGGTTCTATACCTGTAATATGTGATACGAACTAATAATAAATTAGTTTTTATGTAGAATGGTTCTTGTTGATGTTCTTAGTTATGAACTGAAACATATATATCACCTTGATTATCGCCGTCGTCAGTACTGGGTTTTATTTTCCTCGCTTGTGTTGTAGCCTGACGTATGTCGGATACTAAGCTAGTCGTCAATCCACCAATTCCGTCACTTGCCACTGTTGCTATCATCTTCCAAGCCTCTTCATGCCTTCTGTTCTCTTGATTTACTTGTTCTGAAGCATTTATCAGCACGTTTTTACATCCAGCAGCATACTTTGCGACCTTATCAACCAGAAATCCTTCAATCTGAAAAATTTGGAAAACAGTCATATCGAAAATAAGTATCGATATGGAAAACAATGAGTTAAGTATTTATATTAGTACTATTAACCTTTCTTAACGTATCCTCATCTTCGCTGTCGAAAGGGCGTGCACGTTTCAAGTTGTTTGGCGAAAGGCAAACATCCTCGTGGCCTGATTTGTTCCTGCTATAGCAAACCTGTTCTGCTGGTCTTGGCTATATATGCATGAAAACAATTATTCTAATCTGGTACTTATTTATTGCTTTAAAAAGGTCTAGAGATATGTGATTAGTTTATAATACCAGTAGATGGCCACATAGTAATCTCGGGGACCTTTTAGTTGTCTTAGAGTCTCTTCTTATTATCCTACCCAACGATGCTTGGGAATACGCCTTCCAACGAGGGAACTCATCATGCGGCATGTTTTCATCTCCTAGGTCAAGATTATCCAGATAATATACCTGTCCAACATATAGTTAATAAACTAGATTGTGTTGTCAGTACTTACATGTAAAATAAATTCCATGTTTTCTTGTCGTATATGTCAATCCACGTTAGGATTCATTTGTTTTTAATTTCCGTACTACATTCTTGACTAAACTGGATAAAGCAAGAAGAAACGCATTCATCGTTCTGCCCAGCTTTTACTTGTCATGTTCTTACCGTTTATGTATACCGATTGACAATTACTATAATCCTTATTGTTATTGGATGCATCAATATATACCGTGATAGGATTATTTATTCAATCGTTTATATCTAAATTGGTTTCAGATATTACTGTTGCACATTTTTAATACTTTATCACACCAACATTCATATTGTCGTACACCTACATGTTATTATATAATTGGCTAAACTCTAAATCTTGTTCGCAGATATATTGTCTCCATCAAATTTTAGTTCTATATATAATCAGCCGAAATGAACATATAAGTTAACATCTTTTCGTATTGCTAAGATTTTTTGTTTAATCCATTATTTCAGAGAGTACTCATACCTGGAGAGCGTGTGTGCATCCGTTTAGATTTGCCTTTTTCCTTCCTCTATGTAGCTCTCCGTGCACTCTGCTTCCGGTTGAAAGAATCTCCTCTCTAGCAAGCCTTGCCCAGTTTTGATCTTGTATCTTGTCAGGATTTACTAATGCTCCCCAATAGTCCGTCATGAAGTAGTCATTCTTCAGCGGAGGGGCAATCATATAAGTAACTGAACATATTGCAAAAGCTACTTTAAACCTATCCTGCTGTGCTTTTGTCATTGGCAACTCGTATGTTTCAGCTACTATTTCATTGATCACTCTTATCCTGTTCTCATTTTTGTTTATTCTGAGTATCCTTCTCACCGATTCCTCTTTATCTGGTTGGCATGACCTTGTTATGCTGTAACCACCAACAGGAACTCCCATGACCTTGTGCATGTCACCATCGTTGAATTGCAAGTCCCTTCGTGGATCAATGTATATAGCAGATGCCATTTCATCGACGTGTTCATAAATCCACAAAGAAAAATGTCTGTTAGACTTTGTTATCAAAGGAAGTTCAAGCATGCCACTGAATTGCATCTCCCTAACCAACTGTTTTTTCTCATCTGACATAGACCCCATAATAGACCTCATTGCCTTTACACTGCATCTTGAATTGATCTTCTTTGATTTTGGTGTGTCCAAACGGCTCCTTCTCTCTGGCTTAAGCACTCTTGAATTTTCTGATGTTTCTTCCGGTTCTTCATCTTCATCATGGTCATGTGCATCATCATGTTCACCCTTTTCTACATCTTCATCCGTTGGTTCATTATGTTCATCCTCACTGCCGTGGAATTTGCAACCATCTGCCCCTGTTTTGTAACAGTCAAATTCATCTTCTAGGTCATCATCTGAATCAGCATCGCTTGAATCCGTCGAGTTCAGAACCATGGTCTTCATGCCAATAACAGTTTCAACTGATTCAAAGTAAAGGAAAGTTGTAAGGAAGCACACAATCAAGAAATGAAGTACTTTGTTCAAGTCAGATCTCGACTTCAACTGAAAGATTAAACCACACAACAGGATGAACGAACAATAACTGCTTGCAAAGAAAACCAGATTCAGCAAACGCGTATGTAAGAACGAAACCGTGGGTAAATTGAGATTAAATTCATTTCTAATATATCGCAATACATACCTTTCAGATCCCCTTCTGCTTCGTTTCAAAAAAGATCCCCTTCTGCTTGACCTTTTGTTCTTTGAACGATCTTGTCTGCAATATTCCTACAGCTTCCCCCTTGAGTAATGTGGAGGAGACGATTCGTTTGGTCTTTGGCCTCTTTGGCTTCCTTGCTAACTAGTAATATTTTGATGTCTCCGTACTACGCAAATAATCCTGGTGGGGGCGGACACTATGTGTACAGGTGTCCTAGTATTGCCGTGTAAATAAAACTAGTCATTTTACCCGTAAAGGTTGGAGTCTAATATTCCGCATGTAACACGTTAGTTAGCAGTGCATCAATTATTGTTATCCTATAGACCGTGGTAACGACATTATTCGTTATGTCACCTGATAATAAATATTGCCAAGCATTCAGTGAAATTGAATATAATACAGACAGTTGCATATATATGTACTGATGTTTTATAATTAATCGCCGTTATCGTTTGTGAATTGGTATATATTTGTTTCGAACAATTACACAATCAAAACCAATGAAATTGATTGTTTTTCCAAAGAATAACTACAGAACAAAACTATCACCATACTAATAGTACTTCAATCAATGTTAGTACGGTTTAACCTAGTAATCAAAACATACAAATTACCTATACATGAAATAAAAATTGAATTGATGATATTGATCGTAAAAATGAATGACATGATAGTAGCTGGTGTAACAATCCAAAATGATCCTCCATTGAGATTAACTGCATATATGGTAATTGATTAAATGAGAAAAAGAACAAAAAGTCAACATTGAAATAAAGCCATCTGCATAGAAAAATAATAACATTCATTCCAGCTAGCCAATGCTATTAAACTTCTAGGTCCCTGTATTATTTGGGTAACTCCCTAACTGATAATTGAACGATAGAGTAATATCCAATCTTTAAAATTGGATAAAGAATTTATTTTAACTCCAAGTTCAACATTGTGAACGTGCTTTCTGTACCAAATTGAATCATGCACCCAAATAAAAAAATTGTGTATTGTATTGATTATTTCAAATTGTTGAAATGTTTGAAATAGCTTATAAGGCCTTTTCCAGAATATCTGATTCCGTTTAGGAAGGAGTTTTTTTATAACATAAGTTCCAAATGTAGTATTTCAATAACACAATCTTTCTCATCTAAACCAGATATCAATTGGAGAATCTTGAAGATGAGTATTCGTATAAAACGGTAACTTTTATTATACCTTGATAAATAAGGTGCTACTGTACAAAACAAGGACGATACGGAAGTGATGTATATGCCATCAATAGGTACAATGGGCCTGCACTGATTTATCAAAAATTTGAGATAACATGAACAAGTGGTTCGTGATTTAGTAAACAGCTTAATTATTTCTGGTGATATAGTGTAACTTTCTTAATGTCTTTCATTTATCTGTTAGCCCTATGTTCTTTACGTCTTATTGTTTTGGAGTGCGTGATATTTTATTTCATTGTGTGGTATTTACGGCAACAGGAAGTTTGTAACTTCCATTCTTTTGTCCTCGTTGATTGGTTTTGACATTAATAGTTTGCATAAGCCACGATGTTTATAATATTCAAAATTGGAGAGGCTATAGAAAAAATATAATGGTTCTAATATTTGCGTTACGTATTGGACAAAATAAATTACCCACATGTGATTTGGTCGACTCGTACACCTGATTGGAAGAAATATTTAATTCATTAGGTTATAATATAAACTACTGACTCGAACTATTGTATATTTTTGCGAACAAAATTCTGATAAGAAGTGCAGATCACTTTCCGATTACTGCGATTACTTATCCAAGTACATTTTCCATCCCATTGATACTAAGTAGTGAGTTCAACTATGATATTGATCAACTAACGAACTCACTATTATTCTTAGATTAGCTTCTCAGTAGTAGGCAGAAGCTACCAAAAACCCAAATACAGCCCCTAGCGGGGTGGCAATCATAGAAAAAAGCACAAGACGACTAATTTTGCTTGCCATATTCTGCACTGACGCCTTCGAGACAGCAAGTTGTCTGAAAGTTGAATCGGTGTCGAGCTGAAGAACTGTCATCTCGTGGTAGTGGTGTGCTGCGAGTGTTACTGCCTGCTGATATCTTCTCCTGACGTACGATTCGAGGTCTTGCTCCCAGACGTGAAGCGAGCATGAACTTGCCCCGTCTATCTAAAAATAAACAATATTAGTATAAGTATAAAAATCATAACGACTTTATATGGATGAGGATGAAAAATAACCCCTATGTTGGCGCAAGTTAGCACGAAAGATCCGCGTCTGGAAACGGACGTGCCCCTTCGCCTCACGCTTGGTATTCCGCAAGCGCAGTTCAAAACAGCTGATGCATCTCCTTCCGGGATTGCGTCCATGGCTATGGATGTTTAACCTCTTGGCCCGAGAGAAGAATACTCGGTACCGAGTTATGTTCAGCGTGTGTGGGCTTGTCCCTTATGTAGATCGAGAACACGAGCTGGTTGTTGTTTACACGCAATCCCTTGTCGTCTTGTTCCTGCAATCTTTTGCATATCTTAGGCGTAATGATGCAAGGCGGCACACTGCGTTAACCGATGTTCAATTGCTCTGCAGTGTTGTCACGTCCATCCACTTTACAAGCACAGCGTGGTGTGGATTCCTGTCCGATTTGCTGCGAAAGGTTTGATTTGACCATATCACAGTCCAATAAATTATGCCACGTCACAACCAACCAAGATGCACTCTCCAGCTCGTGTCCTTTTCTGACGCTAGAAATCCAAGGCATTCAAGTTCAGCTACTAATATGCTCGAAGGAGGATGGTCCGGGTACGTTTAGTCAAACAATGCACTGCTATAAATGGTACGCGTCAGGTGTCATGTCGCACATCTAACTATATTTATTCTTTCATCAATGAGCCGCCGCAGTTGAATAAAGTTGTCTCTATTCAATGGGGTAAATATTTACACAGCCAGGACTACAGACTCGGCCTCATATATCCCCAATGTCTTCTTTGGAGACGAATCAGTGAGAAGAAGACAACTATTTTGCCGCCATGTCGAACGAAGAGACCAAGACGGATTTTCCTCCCGCGACAGGATCTGACACATCTCTACGGGTATTATGCTTTCTCTAAATCTCGAACAACATACATAAATCTGCTTGATATCTCCCTTTTTATTTTTCCAGATCGATCAACAGACTATCACTCCCATGACTGTTCTTCAACTTTATAGAGTGTTCAACCTGGACCCAGTTAACAGTCAGATATTAGTTTATGACAAACCCGTTCAAACGGTGAATATAAATCTCCTCTGCCATCCTTAACTAGTTTATTTTAACGTCAAATGACAATGCTAACTTTGATATACCAGGTTGATATGGTAGGCAGAGTTTGTTCCAAGATCCATCGCATGGAGGGTTGTTTCTTCACCCTAGATGACGGGACAGATCGGATCGAAATCTGCCTCTGGTTAGTAATTTTTGCCATATAGCTGATGCAATTTACAAGTGTATAAATCATTGTTGTACTGTCGTCGTTTTATACAGGTTCTGTGGGCCGGTGGAGAGTGCCATGGCTTGGTCTTTTAGGTAGGTTTGTTCGATGTACGAAACTCACATATGTTTCATTGATTTCGACCGATTTAATTCATCTTATAATCCTATATCTTACGTTTGAACCCCTACATCGTTATATGACAGCGATGGTGATTACGTTCGTATATGTGGCCTGCCAATCAAAGATGTCGACAGAATCAAAATGAGGGCATTTTACGTCAAGTACAATACTAATCTCTACATACGCGTCCATACTGTTATTATATAATTAATGTAATATATAGAATCCATACCTGGTTGGTAATATGCTTACTTATAGTAATTCATTACTCCAAACAATGAAATCCTAAAAATTGTTAAAATCTCTTATATATATATTATATTCGTCAATCTACAAACTATTATATGCTTTTTCTGACGATCTCCTTTTTCCAAGTTTAGAAAGGTTGTGAATTTCAACGATGTAACCCATCATTTCCTAAATTGCATCTACGTCCATCTAGACAACATAAAGAGGCACGAAAGAAGGGTAATTCACTATTATTCTTCATATTTTACCTATATTATTGACATATTCAATAGTCTTTAAAGTTTACACTTTTGACATTGACTAACGGCTTTGGCAAGTTTATTTTTATTGTTATCATAAACAACACCTTGATAAAAGTTGAATAACATCCAGAATTCTAACTGCCTCTGTTCCTTTGATTGTTAGGATTCAAGCATTATTGAGCATACCGCGTCCATCGTGACCCCATCTAGGTTGTTGACCCCAACACCAGTTGATCCGATGGCCACCGTAGAAAACAAGATATTCCATATTCTTCGGGATCCAGCTTACCGGTGAGCCGTTTGATAACGTCTTTCCATATGTTTCAGTTGTCACTATTCTTATAAGTCGGTACTAACTCCTCCAATCAATAACTACGTCTAGAGATATTATACATGGTGCGAGCCTGAGTCTTATCCATCGTTCCACAGGACTATCCAGACGTCTGATAATGTACGATTATAGTGCACTAACGTTGAATTTCTTTGTTTAGTTTTACTGATGTTATATTACACGCTAACGGTATTTTTTATTATCTATTATCTTAGGGAAGAGGTGAACAAGCAAATCGCGATGGGGGAGATATACACCACTGTCGATGACTACCACTTCAAGTCTTCATCATTATGATCACTCTATAGTTGGTATGCCTGTTTAAAGCGGGTACCATTGTTGATGTATATTTTGATCATGCTGCTACAAGGACAATAGTTCCTTTTACCGTCCCAGCTTTTTATTCGAGACATAAGAAAAAAGTCTATCCAATAACATTATAAATAACTCTGGATATGTATGTAATGATTTAAATGTCCTGAAATTGCTGAGATAGTGTTGTTCCAAACTAAATTATTCCGTGTTGTAGTATTTCAATTGTTGCAATGACACGCTAAGAAATATCCATTTCTTAGGCCGTGGTAATCGGGAAACAGAATTTCCAGCAATGTATTGTTGTTCTATTTTTTTCGACACAACAAAAAAAAATCGCAATTAACAATCCTAACCCTCTTTAATGTCCGCTGAATAATGATTAAGTTGTCAAAATGAAACAGTTACGTGAATAGTTCTTCGTATACCCAAAAGGGTTTCTTATACATTGTTAATTGCTTACGACGGCCTAGTAATATATTATTATATTTCTAGTACAGATTTAACCAGTTCAGTGTGTTGGAACTATAAAAAATATTCATAGCTACCATTTTAAAAAAAAAGGCTTTAATCATTTAGATCACGTTAGTTATCCTGAATGAAACATAGATGCCATTATATCCTTGTTTTATACGTTGGAAGTATACTGTTGTCTTGTCATATGAAAGGAGTATAACTAGTGTAAATAACAAGTTTTAAGTGTGAGTTGATTAAGTGCAAATGAACTAACAAATGGAGACATATGATTTACATTCGCCTAGACTCGCTTTGTCTTCGTCATGTCTAAAACATATAATAATGGAACGAGACAAGAAGAAGAAAACCAACAAACTCCACCATTTGTGTGCTTAACTTTTTTTGTTGGTTTCCATTTTAAATTGACACGTATTAAATAATGCTTTTTTATTTATCTCATGTTTCAATTAATTGGAACGATTCATCGATAATCTTTATTTCATGTTTTGATATTACATACATTATTGAAATTATAAACTATTACTACATCAATAAGAGCATAAAGTTTCATTTCATTTGAAATCGAAACGGGCAAATAAGCTATAAGGAAACAACTATAATAATAGTTCGAAAGTTTTTTTGAGGTTTATTGAACAATATCTTGACACTGTATTAGCACATCCATCAATAAAATACATACTTAACCAGAAGACATCACATAATATAGAAATATATATATATCCGTTACATAATTGGTTTACAACTAATGCCCATGGGCTTGACATCATTATGCTCATGGCTTCGGTGGCCAATTCTCTTGCAGGCAGAACATGCGACCAATAACTCCATCCTTTGAAACATTGTTAACCTCCCTAAGCATTTTAGAGACCATATCAATAACAAAAATTCTGTTGTTGACATCTGTTGTTATCAACACGAACTCCGCTCCTTCTGACATGGCTCTCACCTGAACAGAAGTCCAATCTACATCGTTTTTGCTTCTGTTGAGTGGTACAATTCTACTTGCCAGGCTAATGTCAAAAGAAGATTCTTTCGACCATCTAAGCTGTGCACCCTCCTTGATCATTAGCCACACGTCAATAACATTGTTACTCTGGTGGACTAAACACAGAGAACCATGTTTTGATCGTGCTACAGCATAATCTAACCATGACTTAACTGCTGTTGGAAGATCCCCAGGTAGTTCAATCACTGAGAATGTCGAACTACCTAAATTGAAGGCAACAATATACCCGACCACATACATCATGTACAAATCTTTGCCAATCAGTACAGAGTAGGGGTTCCTATGAAATATGCCTAATGGTGGTGGTTCTAAAGAAGGGGATACAGATCTATTCCACCTGACACCGTCAAAAACACAAACATGCACAAACACTTTGCCATGATTCACGAATCTTACCCCTTGTGGTATCACATGGAATAGGCCGGAAGCATCTTTGTCGAAGAAGACGCTGGTGGAGGCCATAATCTCTCCATTCTTCATAAGCACTCCGTACTGACCGTACGTCAGTCCGTCCCCAATGTCTTCAGGATGCTCGATAGGTGGCATGGGGAATGCGACGTGCTTGTAAGAACGTGGTTTGGAGCAAGGGCAGCTGGTATAATACCCAACTGGCCTGTAATCCTCCGAATGAACAAGCGAAATGAGTAGACCTCCATGAAACCCAACAACTGTTACCTCAGTAAGAGACTGCCTGTCGAACTTAGATCTCAAAGCCCGCACGGTCTCGTTTTGAACTGAGCCATGTGGATCTATGAGATGGAAGCCCCGACCATGGAACGTCCTGACATCGGCCACAAAGCCAAGAAAACAGGATCGATTCCGACAGACGAAGTTTTTGATAACCAGTTCTGATCTAGCAGTTGCCAACCAGAACTTGTTGACTGAACTAGATCTTAGAAAAGATTTGGAGGAATCAATTCTTGCTAATATGAGTCCGAGGAGGAACTCGCTACCTAGAACCTCCTGGTTGACGCTCCCCTGATTCTCCATTGCCATATGCTTTGAGCTTTGCCTTTTGTTTTGTTGCTTGGTAGAAGGGGAGCGGAGGGTGGAGGCAGAGAGTAGGCGTCGGAAAGAGGGTTGTTCATGGTCGCTACTGACTCATGCACTACATAACATCTACCCATTTCATAATAAAAAATCAAAAAAAAAAAAAATAAATAACTCACTATTTCCAAGAGATTAGGAACGCCAATGGAATTGATCCCACACGTCCAGACCAAATATATATAACAAGTTTGTTTTTTGACACAAAGCATAACTATCCGTACATTGAATATATTCCGTAAATAGATAAGTGGTAGATATTCTTTTTGGGTACAGAATCAAAGCTGTCTGTAATACAACGAGATTCACTCTTTACGATCTATTCGATGATTAAAAATAAGATGACTTGAAGTGGTTCTCTCTCCACGTCATGAATACTGCCCCCACTTCAATAAGCGCTTCTATCTGTTTCCTGTATATTTTGGGGGACTATTATTATCATTCAATACATTCTGAAACAATAAAGTGTTCGTCGAATAATTATTAACTTATTTTGGCAACTATATTCCACTTCTAATCAACTACTTACATTGTATCCTTTATGGTTGATCCTGCTAGTAGACTTAATTCATTGATACTCACTCCGTGCTCGAGCGTCCTGGTTGTATATAAACATAATATTGAATTAGTCTTTCACACGTAACATTGTTTTTGGAACCCGGACAATGATATTCGATTTATACCTGTGAGTCGGAAGGTGCAATATGCCCATTATCTTCTCGCCCATTTGTCTTGTTTCTCGAATCATTATCCTGCAGTCTGTTGAAGCAGACTCGTTCGGTATCAATTTGCTTACCTATACCAACCGATACATAGCGTATAGATATCGGCATATTAATACCGGCAATATAGATAACACCATATATTCATTTTATGTCATATAATAAACATGGAGATAGTGTCGAAGTGGCGATTACCGTTTGTATATGAGTCTCTATGCATGCTAAAAAGTGGCAAGTGATCTCATTGAAATCAGTTATCCTTCTGCGATTTAATATCCATTTCAGTCAGGTATTTCTGTTTTATACGGAGTTAAAAAAATTAAATCAGTCCAATCAATTTAAAAAATAATACCTGACTGAAAATGCATTGATTAATAGAGACTCTTCTTGGCTTGATGGTTTTGCGAAGACTTTTACATAAACCCCATTCCTATTTTTCATAACAGAATAATTATCAGATACATAATTCCCATATTTTATAGTTAAGTCAACTAATATTAATATGTCGCGTGGAAATTATCACATTATTGTAGCAGCGTTGTTTTTTTCCAGCTCGTTGACCGGCCTATCATGAAGAAATTAATTAAACTTATTACTGTCACCTAAAAGGTATATCAACTATAATTACGATGCTCGATAACAAACCAGAAACTTGTTTCGACAGCCCCCGTGCCGTCGACCAACTTGAAAAGAAGGGATGAGCCGCAGCAGCTTTTATCTTCCACCTTCCCAATCATCACAATCTACAATTTGCAATGTAGATAGATTAATTATTACGGTTGTTAAAAAAAGAATTAAGAAAACAAACCATTAGAAGGAAATAGCACCTACCGAATGTATTATTTCCCCATCCACTCTGATATTGTACTCTTCCGTAGATTTCAAGAAACCAAAATTTATCATCTTTGCTGTCATTGGGCGTAGCGTTTCTTTCTCCCACTGCAATCGTAATTTGATTCTCCTCTTAAAAGTTAAGAACAATAAAAAACGGATGAGTGGTCGTGTGTATAGACGAACCTGTGTCAATAGATCGTTTTGGGTGCCTGCTTGGGTTGATTCTCCGGCATACCCTGTTGCCGTTTCGGCCATTTCTTCCTCTATCTTCATTACTAGATAGTTGGGAGTGTTGGTTTGGAACCCACAGCTGGGGATAATGAGGAAGAGAACGAGCCCTTATATCGATGCTACGAGGAAAACGATACGAGGCGTCTCTGCGATGAAACGGTACAGAGGCTCCATTTAATAATTCCGGAATGACCAGACGTGAGGCCTAATCGATGCCTGCAGGATTTTTTTCACTGACGTGGTCCTACAAAGATGCCTTCTGTTTTTTACTGGACAGCATTTTATCCTTTCACTCCCTCGACTGCAATCAGTACGAATCAGTTATGTTGTATTGATGTTCAGATTATTATCATGTCATTGTATACAGCGTGCATGCGTATATGTCAGGTAAAATTAATTATAATTTAAGTAAATGCCAAACATATATATCAACGCAATATTCTGGTGTATTACACACATAACAACAAACACTAGATAAACATTATATGCACTATTCCAAACAACACAACTATACAACACTTCTCTTGCAAAATGCATTGGATATGAATTTGTCTATAGTTTGTTATACACAGGAATTTAAAACAATTCACACCCTGTTGGCATTGTGTTAAGTGAAACCACAATATTAGAAACATAATGATTAATACTGGCAGTAAATAGTTTCTTTTACTGAGGTTTAGATAGTGGTAAATATTTAAGTAAAACAACATTTCTTCGAGCGATAAAACAGGAAAATATATTAAATTATGTATATAGACTCGAATATTGACAACATATTACGGCTATAACCGTACACCTAGTATGTATCTGTATATAAATTATGTGCTTCTGTTCCGAAACTAATCATAATGATATGGAAAACGAGATTTCTCATTCTCCCGGTCTTTTTTCTAGGAATGTGGATTATTTTGCATAAATATATAAAACTATATACTTAGCCCATCCGAAATAAAGTTTGTTAGATAGTATGACCTATATAATTGTGCAAGCATTGAGTCAGAACACACGGACGACGCTAATAAAAAAACGGAGCTTTCTAACTTGCCATCATGTGGATACAATATTTGATATTGCCACAACATATAAGCTGTGTCATCTGTTTTTGATTACATCGTTGCACGACATACATCCATTACAAAAGATATTGATGATAATCAATATAATTCTAGTACATCTCATCACAAAAGTTCCTAACTACTGGCATTACATACTAATGCTTGGACTGGAGACAGAACAGTTTCGGTGGCCATTCCTCTGTCAGTATATGGACAGCACGAATTGGTCCATTATACTCTTGATAATCGTATCGATTTGATTCGATCTCCTTCACTTCCCCAGCAAACATGTCAGCAATGAATATTCTGCTGTCAAACCCAAGAGTGAATAACACATGCATAGCATCGTCTGTGGCACCTCTGATCTGTGCCGAGCAAAACTCAAACCATGGGTCATCTTTCTTTGTTCTTTCCATCTTCATCTTTAACGGCAACGTATCATTCGGACTTTCTTTCAGTGCAGCTGTCAGGTCTAAGTCCAACTCGTCTATCCTTGACCATAGAAAAAATTCTTTTGATTTTACCGACTGTAAATGGAGAACCCAGGTGGTTATCAAACCACATTCATAGTGAACTAATCCCACTAGCCCGAATGAGTGCCGTACAATTATATAGTCATGGTGAGAAGCAGGCTTCATAGATAGGGCCACTACTCTAAACATGTGGCTAGATGTGTCAAAGATTAGAAGGTAACCAACCAGGTAGCACATGTACATCATCCTGCCTTCTAAGACGCAATACGGATGGGGTACTAGTGTTTGAGATGTTGAGGAACTCAATGGGGGCGAAACATAGGGCACCCATCCGTTTGGAGAGTAAACACTAATATGGACCTCTACTGGTAATTTCTTGTCCGATATTAACCCATTGTATGAAGTCTTTAGATTGTCTGACGGTTGACCTTGGAAGAATGCCATACCTTGACCATCGTCTGATGGTATGAACACGAACTGCCCTATGACGTTGCTTCTGTTCATGTTCATCACTGGGACAGCTTGTGGTAGCACCGGAGCGATTGCCTTGTATTCGCTCATTCTCCCGCTTGCACAGATCTTGAAGAATCCGTCCTCTCCGCTCGGGGACCTGACGACCACAGAGTTCCCCTCTGTACATACAATCTGCTCCCGGGCAAACCTGTCCAAGTCAACATTTTCTCTGACACCTCTTAAAATCTGATCTCCAGCAGTGTCAGGAAGATGGAGAAGACGGGAGATAGGGATCATGTCCTTCCAACTATACTCATATGATGCTAAAAATCCTAACATTGCAGGTGAGTTTCTGCGGCTGTACAGAAAAAGGAAACCTGGAGATGAAGCTATCTTCAACCACCTTTTGGTTACGGCCGAGCAGCGGACGAGGCTTTTGGTGCATCCTAGCTTGATCAGAATTAACTTTAGAAGGAAATCGCTCCTAAAAGCTTTATCCTCCGGTGTTTCCTCGTCTGAACTGGAGTTCATCGATATGAACGATGAGGGAGTGTGATGTGGGGGGGTATCTTTTGGTTGAGTAGCTGGAACGAGCACCGTAAGTGTTTCATCGGTCCTGTGTTATACTATATCTAAACCTGTCGAAGGGGATCCACGCTAGAGGACAAAGGGATACCAAACGGCAGCCCTACAATTTACCTCTGACCCTTCAACAAAATAAAATAATCAGAGAGGCTGGTTTGTGCTGCTGAGTTTTTTCAGAAGAATCTTTTATCATATCTATTTCGTATTTGGAGGAACTCAACCGCATTGTATTTTGATTTACATATAATGACGATAAATAATAGAATATATTGACTATATGTTAAACACGGTTTTTGTTTAGTTTACTGTAGCGAACATACCGTCCTGCGGTTTTTTACATTTATACAAATTCCATTTATTACAGTCTTGTACAAATCCGAATAAAACACTTTGGACGCAATGAACCTGAAATTATGTTCAATATTACTTTTTCCGATGGTAAAACAATCTTTTATCTTGAACTAGAATAGAGATGTCATCTAGTATATTTGTTCACTTATTTAAGATAGTTCATCATAAATTGTTGTAGAACAAATGTGTATTCCGGTGTGTACGCTCTATACAAAAATTATATTAAACGGGTGTAAATTAATTTTTTATTTCCCCATCATGAATGAAACTCTTAGATGTCCGTCGAGGTATTGCAGACCTATAGATTAGCGGCGAATGGAACACCGAGTGTTATTGCCTACATAGAAAGAATGGATATTGTTGATTTCGTTTTAATATATGTTTGTCAATGTGTATTGCACTAACCTATATTTGGATTGTAATTAGTTTTCATATGATGATATCCAATAATCTTATTATTAATAAAGTTATGTAGTAACCATGTTTTTTTTTTCAATGTTACTCGTTGGTACCTTGTAAGTATAATTACTACTTCATGTTAAATCATGTAGGCGTGCCCAATTATGCCAACACTTTACATCATAACGAATCATGCTTCAATCGTTGTTAATGAATTGGAATATTATTGTTCTCAACAACAACTTGTTGTAACAATCTTTCACTATTTCTATTTTTTTATTTTAGCTATTTTTACAGCCACCGTGTCCCCACGATATGTATGATGCTGTCAATATGCATTGTCTATAAAATTCTGGCCGCCGTGTGGTTGTATCAACGGTAATATACGAAGGCAAGTTTCACGATCCTTTTTCCCCAAATTTGAATAAACTGGATTAAAAAAAAATTAATACTGTGAACTTTTGAAAGGATTAATTAGTTACCGCACGTCCGTTAAGCTGATTGCTTTAAAAGGTTAAATTTCCACTCTAGTCCATACACTTGGAGTTCATTTCGAAAATTCTACAAATCGATAAGGGCCTATAAATTTAATACGATGTTTGATGGTACTCTGAAGTTCATTGCACTCTAATCAAGGTTAATTGGTTTGCAAGTGCACCCTTTCGTACACAATATAATTTAACATGCAAACAAATAATCAATAGTTTGCGGATATAACATAGACAGAAGTAGTTTTAAGATAAATGCAAATATTTTGCGCTACAAAGATTAAAAAGTTCTTATATCCAGTTACATATAAGATGGATATCCCCCAATACATATTGGCAGCAAGTGAGATGCAATGCCAAAAAAAGGGGACATTCTAGTAATCTGGTTTAACAGATTTACAAAATCAAAATATAACTTTTGCATGCTTATATAGTCATCGTTGATGTGGGATTACTACATTACTACATTACATTACATTGCAGTCTGTGCTCATATTCATGTTGACTACAACTACCCTGCAACTGGAGGCCATGGCTCGGTTACACTGAACACTTTGAGAATTGGGTTGTCTCTCTCAATGTTGTTCAGTTCAAGAAGAGTGTCTTTCTTGGTATCAAACACAAACATGCCATTCTTGAACCCCGCTGTTAACATGACGAAGTGTCCATTTGGAGACACCGCTCTGATTTGAATAGAGTGGTAATCCATTTCTTCAGCTTCATCGGTCATTAAAAGAGCCCAAGTTGCCCTTTCAAACTTATTGTAGAACGTGGTTATCAGATCATGTTTGCATACATATTCCCAGCCAAACTGTTCTCCATAATCAACCAACCTCCATGTGTATAGCGATCCAAACCTGAAGTGTACTAGAGTTAAGCCTCCATACCTGTTCTCAGTTGCAGCATACTGCATCTCTGATCTAGTCTCAGAAGGTATGAAACCAGGTAGGTTAGTTGCTTTGAATGTGTGATCACACAAATTGAATGTGACCACCATACCAACTATATACATCATATGCATGTACTTCTTAGTTAGAATGGAATACGGGGTTGTCAGGAACAGAGCATTTCCAAATGGCTCTATATGATCTGACACGAACCTATCCCACTGCCCTCCAGAAAATACTGCTACGTGGATGTACACTTTGTCATCAGATCTGAAGGTAAGTCCTCTGCACCCATGCCAGAAATTACCCTCAAGCTCATTTTTGAAAAATGATATTCCTGATGGAATGACAAAGCATTGATAAGCAACATAATTTGTTTAAAGAAATAAAAAATTGGAGTTAACTGTATTTGTATCGGAACTAATGAGTATTGAACAATAGCACATATAAAATCAACTTTGATTATGCTAACTGCGTTCTGTTGTTGCATACAATCGATTCTAGTACAGCTGATTGACTACAGCCGATTTTACAGGATATATATATACTTACGTAAAGATTAAAGTCGAAAAAAAAAGAGTAAACTGAAACCTTCATCCTGAAAAAATGTATCTTGAAGTAGGTGGACATGGGTTTTGGTTTAGTAAAAACAGAATCCAACGCGTGAGTGTATAACAAGCAGGACTTTCCTGTTATTTGTTATACATCTATGGATAGACCGCTAAGTTGAAGGGACTGTAAATTACAAACATATTACTAATGGACATACCTGCTGGGCCAGCGTGTGGGATTAAGCCAAACTGGCCAAGTGTGTTCTTCGAACGCCATTTCACCAGACGTGGTATCTTTGGAAGAATGGGAGCAACATGTTGATAGAAAGCAGGGACTCTGCTTGCATTCCTTATAGAGTATCCCATTAGAGCGCTAGGATGTAACGTCAGCAGATAGCCGCTACGAGCTCCGACTATATTGTCGTGCTCGAATGAACTACGGTCCATAATAGGACGAATTGCCTTGACCGCGTCTGATTCTGGGTGTGTTTCCACATCGAACATCTGGAAGACATATCGATTGGGGCTGCTAGACTGAACAAGAAAAGATATCAACGCGGGTTCATGCTCTTGGGCGTAGAGATGGCGAAAATCTGTAGCTTTAGCTGCAGCTCTAATGAGAGGGTTGCTAGCGGCGGCACGGATCAACGAAAAAGCTGAGTCTACCTTAAGCAATATGTTTTGCATAAGGTTTGTCTCCCAGAACACTCGGAGGCATGGGGTCTGGTGGCGGACCTCCATGGCGTTAGGAGGAGAGGAGTGGTGAGTGTGGAGATTGGGGGAGAAGACAGTTAATCTGGTGAATCTGTCGATACTTAGTGAAGGAGGAAAGAGAGATTGTTGTTTGATATTCCCCAATGGACCATTTATTTCTCGTCAGAGTTGGATAGGTGGTGGACAGGTCGGGAGCTTTGGCCAAACGGTCAAAGGAATAAAAATAACCAAGTGTGAGACGCGGTACTCGAGACTACCAGCTGAGCAAATATGTTTTCTATATGTATAAATCATGTCGTATCACCAAATTAAGAGCAATCAATATTAGCGGATATGTGGTCGTCTACCACTTTATGCCATATGTACATAATTCGTTAGTGCTGCCCTTTAATATATCAGTACTAAGGATTTATAATATCGAATGTTAGGGTAACGCGATATATCTATCAGTTATTAATGGGACGCAAGATATTTGAATTTGAAATAATTTTGGCAATACATGAGAAACAAAGTGTAACATAGTTTCACCGATAAAAAACATATGATACTATGCGCTAAAGCTACAAATAATGGAACGGTAAAAGACATATTGTTGTACGTGTTCTGTCTTCTTAATGGAATAATGAACGTTTAGATGAATAGAATATTTCGTAATAACGATATGTTATTAGTGGATAAGATATAAGGTAATAATGAAATTTTATAAGTCTATTGGAACAATGTTATCCATATGTATACGTCAGATGATTGGATTATCCATGATGTATGATAGATAACCTTATCTATTGGAACAATTTGATCAATCTAATTGTCTGTTCGTTTTATAATTGAGATTTGATTTGCATAGTTCTATTGAAAATATTGTGACCCTTATATGGGTCTCACATGTTTCTCAGATAAAACTACGATGAGTTACCTCGTCGAAAATAAAACGATGAGAAGCATAAATTGCAAATTTTTATTTATGATGTAAGATAATGAATAACGTATTCATGGATAACAACATCGTATGACCATCCGTATTGACTAAAGGAATATTAACGTTAAACAAGGGTATCCCCTGAAATGCAAAAATAAGCTTGCGCAACAAAATTTTAAATGAAACGTGAAAAACTTTAATAGGTTGCTTGTTTGGTACGCCGAACAGTAATAAATGCCTATTTTTGATCTAAGATAACGAATAACGCGCACAATTATAACATTCCTTTGTTACGTTCAGGTAACTAATTAGGTATCTTATAAGGAATGCTTTTATTGTGTGTGGAATTACAGTAATGCTTTTATTGTGTGGAATTTAAGATTCTGTTCTATTGTTAAAAGAAGGATAGATGTCTGGCAAAAATTTTGGAATACGGTCGATCGTTAGCATATCCATGTTATGTGATTTATACACCACGTCATTAGTTAAAGACGTTACTACGTTGGATCATTAATATCCGTGTGTGGTGGTATTGGGATATCCATGGCCTATGCGAATTACCTTTTTCATTCGACGAAGAGGTCTCAACTTTGTGGCCGGAATAACGACTGACTTTGAATGAAGGTGTCCGTTCGGTTGACAAGTGATATTGAAATTTTATAGGTCTATTGGAACATTGTGATCCATATATTGAAATTTTATAGGTCTATTGCTATGCTCTAAGCTAACGAATAATGTGGAGAAGGATAACATTGCTTTGTTACCGTGACGTAACTAATTTGGTATCTTGTAAGATAAGATCGAATACATTCCCGCAAGTTGGATACTTTGAAATCGCACTAGAAGTGACGACTAATCAAATAGTAACGTGAAACAAAGTTATCCTTTAAAATGATAAATAACGTTGCGCAGGAATGGTATAACTGAAAGATTACTATGCTTGAGCGGGATATTGTTTGGTAACTCAAAGATTACCAGATGCATCTTTATGTTTTAAGCTAACGAATAACGTCGAGAAGGATAACATTACATTATTACCGTTGGTTAAATGATTGGGTACCTTGTACGCTAATAATGTTTGAATAGTTTAATGAATGAGTTTATTGTGTGGCATTTAAGATTATCATCTGTTGTTAAAAGAACGACGGATGTCCAACAGCGTGTTTGCAACACGGTAGATCGTTAACCCATAAATTGTGTACGATACCCATATCATTTATTGAAGACATCACTATGTTGGAACATTAATATACGTGTTTGGTTTTATGATTACCGCGAGGTGATTGATTAGGTACCTTATAAGCTAATAATGTTAGAATAGTTTAAGGAAAGAGATTATTATGTGGCATTTAAATTATGTTTTATTATAAATATAACGAGAGATGTCTGGCAACAGTTTGGAATACGGTAGTTCGTTTGGCATATCCATGTTCTATGATGGATACCCACGCCATTAATTAAGATATGAATATGTTTGAACATTAACACCTGTGTGTGATATTGTTGGGATATCCATAATCTTTATCCGGATACCTTTATCAATCGCCGAACATGTCGCGACTTTGTTGCCACATAGTTAGTTATTTATCATGTAATGGAATCAAAAAAACATTCCCCGATGCTGTATTGTTTTTTCTTAAGAATAACATATGAGGGAATATAGTGTAACGATGGACATCGCACAACTAAATTCAAAAAATTACGAAGTGTAGTTTTGATATTCTAAGTACTGAGATTTTTTGTGTGCAAATGAATCTTATCATCTAGTATAAAACGAAGTTTGTTAGATAACACTTATATGATGTTACTTTTTAACGGTAAAGGGAGGAGAGGTATATATTGCAAATGGTTAACTGTGATCTAATATAACACATAACTTATACATGTTTAACATTACGATATGTATAGAATTATCGAGTAACCAAATAGTAACGTGAAACAGAGGTATCCTTTGAAATTATATTGTTTGGTAACTCAGAAATAACAAGATGCCTATTTATGTTTTAAGCCAATGATTAGTGTGCGGAAGGATAACATCGCATTATTACCGTTAGGTGTCTGATTAGGGACCTTATACGCTAATAACGATTGAATACTTTAAGGAATTAGATTATCGTGTTGAATTTAAGATCAACATATATTATTAAAAGAACGAAATATTTCTACCATCATGTATGCAATACGGTAGATCTTTCACATATCCGTTAGCTATGATGGATACCAACGTCATTAATTGAAGACATCACTATGTTGGAACATTAATATCCGTGTCTAGTTGTATTAGGATATCAATTGTATATGCCGGATACCTTTAGAATGATGAGTAACGTTGCGTAGGAGAAGTTTAAGAGACACATTAATTTCATTACACCGATTCATTATTTAGTACATCAAAACACTAGACATTGCCTGTTCAATTTATAGGCTGACCAGTTTTGTTGGCAAGGATAACATTAGTTTGTTACCTTTAGGTTTAAAGATAACTAGTAATGCGCACAAGGCTAGCAGTTTGGAATATGGTAGTTCGTTTGGCATATCCGTGTTCTATGATGGATACCCACGCCATTAATTTAGATATGAATATGTTTGAACATTAACATCCGTGTGTGGTATTGTCAGGATATCCATAATCTTTAGTCGGATACCTTTATTAATCGCCCAAAATGTCGCTACTTTGTTGCCACATAGTTAGTTACTTATCATGTAATGGAATCAGAATACATTCCCCGAAGTTGGATTGTTTTTTCCTTAAGAGTAACATATAAGGGAATATGGTATACATGATGGACATCGCACAACTAAATTCAAACAAATATGAAGTGTAGTTTTGATGAAATAGATTATTTTGTTGAATTTAAGAGAACGAAAGATGTGTACCATCATGTATGCCATACGGTAGATCTTTCACATATCCGTTGGCAATGATGGATACCCACGTCATTAATTGAAGACATCAATATGTTGGAGAAAATATGAAGTGTAGTTTTGATATTCTAAGGACTGAGATTTTTGTGTGCAAATGACTCTTATCATCTGTTGTAAAACGAAGTTTCTTAGATAACACTTATATGATGTTAATTTTAACGTTAAAGGGAGGAGAGGTATATATTTCAAATGGTTAACCATGATCTAATATAACGAATAACTTATACATGTTTAACATTACCGTATGTAGAGAAGTATCGAGTGACCAAATAGTAACGTGAAACAGAGGTATCCTTTGAAATTATATTGTTTGGTAACTCGGACATATCAAGATGCCCATTTATGTTTTAAGCTAACGATTAGTGTGCAGAAGGATAACCTTGCATTATTACCGTGAGGTGTCTGATTAGGGACCTTATACGCTAATAACGATTGATTATTTTAAGGAAATAGATTATTGTGTTGACTTTAAGATTAACATCTATTATTAAAGAGAACGAAAGATTTGTACCATCGTGTATGCCATACGGTAGATCTTTCACATATCCGTTGGCTATGATGGATACCAACGTCATTAATTGAAGACATCACTATGTTGGAAAATTAATATCCGTGTCTAGTTGTATTAGGATATCAATTGTATATGCCGGATACATTTGGAATGATGAGTAACGTTGCGTAGGAGAAGTTTAAGAGACACATTAATTTCATTAGACCGATTCATTTTTTGGTACATCAAAACACTAAACATTGCCTATTCAATTTATATGCTGACCAGTTTTGGGGGCAAGGATAACATTAGTTTGTTACCTTTAGGTTTAAAGCTAACTAGTAATGTGCACAAGGCTAACAGTTTGAATACGGTAGTTCGTTTGTCATATCCGTGTTCTATGATGGATACCCACGCCATTAATTAAGATATGAATATGTCTGAACATTAACATCTGTGTGTGGTATTGTTGGGATATCCATAATCTTTAGCCGGATACCTTTATCAATCGCCGAACATGTCGCGACTTTGTTGCCACATAGTTAGTTATTTATCATGTAATGGAATCAAAAATACATTCCCCGAAGCTGGATTGTTTTTCTTAAGAATAACATATAAGGGAATATAGTGTAACGATGGACATCGCACAACTAAATTCAAAAAATTATGAAGTGTAGTTTTGATATTCTAAGGACTGAGATTTCAGTGTGCAAATGAATCTTATCATCTAGTATAAAACGAAGTTTATTAGATAACAATTATATGATGTTACTCTTTAACGGTAAAGGGAAGAGAGGTATATATTGCAAATGGTTAACTGTGATCTAATATGACACATAACTTATACATGTTTAACATTACCATAAGTATAGAAGTATCGAGTAACCAAATAGTAACGTGAAACAGAGGTATTTGAAATTATATTGTTGGTAACTCAGACATAACAAGATGCCTATTTATGTTTTAAGCTAACGACTAGTGTGCAGAAGGATAACATCGCACTATTACCGTGAGGTGTCTCATTAGGGACATTATACGCTAATAACGATTCAATATTTTAATGAAATATATTATTGTGTTGAATTTAAGATTAACGTCTAATATTAAAGAAAACGAAAGATGTGTACCATCATCTATGCCATACGGTAGATCTTTCACATATCCGTTGGCTATGATGGATACCCACGTCATTAATTGAAGACATCAATATGTTGGAACATTAATATCCGTGTCTAGTTCTATTAGGATATCAATTGTATGTGCCGGATACCTTTGGAATGATGAGTAACGTTGCGTAGGAGAAGTTTAAGAGACACATTAATTTCATTAGACCGAATCATTTTTTGGTACATCAAAACATTAAAATTGCCTAGTGAATTTATAGACTAACCAGTTTTGTCGTGAATGATAACATTAGTTTGTTATCTTTAGGTTTAAAGATAACTAGTAATGCGCGCAAGGCTAACAGTTTGGGATATGGTAGTTCGTTTGGCATATCCATGTTCTATAATGGATACCCACGCCATTAATTAACATATGAATATGTTTGAACATTAACATCCGTGTGTGGTATTGTCGGGATATCCATAATCTTTAGCCGGATACCTTTATCAAACGCCGAACATGTCGCTACTTTGTTGCCACATAGTCAGTTACTTATCATGTAATGGAATCAAAATACATTCCCCGAAGCTGGATTGTTTTTCTTAAGAATAACATATAAGGGAATATAGTGCAACGATGGACATCGCACAACTAAATTCAAAAAAATATGAAGTGTAGTTTTGATATTATAAGGACTGAGATTTTTTGTGTGCAAATGAATCTTATCATCTAGTATAAAACGAAGTTTATTAGATAACACTTATATGATGTTACTCTTTAACGGTAAAGGGAGGAGAGGTATATATTGCAAATGGTTAACTGTGATCTAATATAACACATAACTTATAAATGTTTAACATTACCATATGTATAGAAGTATCGAGTAACCAAATAGTAACGTGAAACAGAGGTATCCCTTGAAATTATATTGTTCGGTAACTCAGACATAACAGGATGCCACATTATGTTTTAAGATAATGATTAGTGTGCGGAAGGATAACATCGCATTATTACCGTGAGGTGTCTGATTAGGGACCTTATACGCTAATAACGATTGAATACTTTAAGGAATTAGATTATCGTGTTGAATTTAAGATCAACATCTATTATTAAAAGAACGAAATATGTCTACCATCATGTATGCAATACGGTAGATCTTTCACATATCCGTTAGCTCTGATGGATACCAACGTCATTAATTGAAGACATCACTATGTTGGAACATTAACATCCGTGTCTAGTTGTATTAGGATATCAATTGTATATGCCGGATAACTTTAGAATGATGAGTAACGTTGCGTAGGAGAAGTTTAAGAGACACATTAATTTCATTACACCGATTCATTTTTTAGTACATCAAAACACTAAACATTGCCTATTCAATTTATAGGCTGACCAGTTTTGTGGGCAAGGATAACATTAGTTTGTTACCTTTAGGTTTGAAGATAACTAGTTATGCGCACAAGGCTAACATTTTGGAATATTGTAGTTCGTTTGGCATATCCGTGTTCTATGATGGATACCCACGCCATTAATTTAGATATGAATATGTCTGAACATTAACATCCGTGTGTGGTATTGTCGAGATATCCATAATCTTTAGCCGGATACCTTTATCAATAACCGAACATGTCGCTACTTTGTTGCCACATAGTCAGTTACTTATCATGCAATGGAATCAAAATACATTCCCCGAAGCTGGATTGTTTTTCTTAAGAATAACATATAAGGGAATATAGTGCAACGATGGACATCGCACAAATAAATTCAAAAAAATATGAAGTGTAGTTATGATATTATAAGGACTGAGATTTTTTGTGTGCAAATGAATCTTATCATCTAGTATAAAACGAAGTTTGTTAGATAACACTTATATGATGTTACTCTTTAAAGGTAAAGGGAGGAGAGGTATATATTGCAAATGGTTAACTGCGATCTAATATAACACATAACTTATACATGTTTAACATTACCATATGTATAGAATTATCGAGTAACCAAATAGTAACGTGAAACAGAGGTATCCTTTGAAATTTTATTGTTTGGTAACTCAGAAATAACAAGATGCCTATTTATGTTTTAAGCTAATGATTAGTGTGCAGAAGGATAACATCGCACTATTACCGTGAGGTGTCTCATTAGGGACATTATACGCTAATAACGATTGAATACTTTAAGGAATTAGATTATCGTGTTGAATTTAAGATCAACATATATTATTAAAATAACGAAATATTTCTACCATCATGTATGCAATACGGTAGATCTTTCACATATCCGTTAGCTATGATGGATACCAACGTCATTAATTGAAGACATCACTATGTTGGAACATTAATATCCGTGTCTAGTTGTATTAGGATATCAATTGTATATGCCGGATACCTTTAGAATGATGAGTAACGTTGTATTAGGACATCACTAAGTTTAAGAGACACATTAATTTCATTACACCGATTCATTATTTAGTACATCAAAACACTAAACATTGCCTAGTGAATTTATAGACTAACCAGTTTTGTCGTGAATGATAACATTAGTTTGATACCTTTAGGTTTAAAGATAACTAGTAATGCGCACAAGGCTATCAGTTCGGAATATGGTAGTTCGTTTGGCATATCCGTGTTCTATGATGGATACCCACGCCATTAATTTAGATATGAATATGTTTGAACATTAACATCCATGTGTGGTATTGTCGGGATATCCATAAACTTTAGCCGGATACCTTTATCAATCGCCGAACATGTCGCTACTTTGTTGCCACATAGTCAGTTACTTATCATGTAATGAAATCAAAATACATTCCCCGAAGCTGGATTGTTTTTCTTAAGAATAACATATAAGGGAATATAGTGCAACAATGGACATCGCACAACTAAATTCAAAAAAAAATGAAGTGTAGTTTTGATGAAATAGATTATTTTGTTGAATTTAAGAGAAAGAAAGATGTGTACCATCATGTATGCCATACGGTAGATCTTTCACATATCCGTTGGCAATGATGGATACCCACGTCATTAATTGAAGACATCAATATGTTGGAGAAAATATGAAGTGTAGTTTTGATATTCTAAGGACTGAGATTTTTGTGTGCAAATGACTCTTATCATCTGTTATAAAACGAAGTTTCTTAGATAACACTTATGTGATGTTAATCTTTAACGTTAAAGGGAGGAGAGGTATATATTCCAAATGTTAACTATGATCTAATATAACGAATAACTTCTACATGTTTAACATTACCGTACGTAGAGAAGTATCGAGTGACCAAATAGTAACTTGAAACAGAGGTATCCTTTGAAATTATATTGTTTGGTAACTCGGACATATCAAGATGCCCATTTATGTTTTAAGCTAACGATTAGTGTGCAGAAGGATAACATTGCATTATTACCGTGAGGCGTCTGATTAGGGTCATTATACGCTAATAACGATTGAATATTTTAAGGAAATAGATTATTGTGTTGACTTAAAGATTAACATCTATTATTAAAGAGAACGAAAGATTTGTACCATCGTGTATGCCATACGGTAGATCTTTCACATATCCGTTGGCTATGATGGATACCAACGTCATTAATTGAAGACATCACCATGTTGGAAAATTAATATCCGTGTCTAGTTGTATTAGGATATCAATTGTATATGCCGGATACCTTTGGAATGATGAGTAACATTGCGTAGGAGAAGTTTAAGAGACACATTAATTTCATTAGACCGATTCATTTTTTGGTACATCAAAACACTAAACATTGCCTATTCAATTTATATGCTGGCCAATTTTGGGGGCAAGGATAACATTAGTTTGTTACCTTTAGGTTTAAAGCTAACTAGTAATGTGCACAAGGCTAACAGTTTGGGATATGGTAGTTCGTTTGGCATATCCATGTTCTATAATGGATACCCACGCCATTAATTAACATATGAATATGTTTGAACATTAACATCCGTGTGTGGTATTGTCGGGATATCCATAATCTTTAGCCGGATACCTTTATCAAGAATATTAAGAAAGCCATGTTTGAATAGCTAAATACAACTAAATTGCACGGTTTGTCTGACGAAACATGGAATCTGGTCATTCGCATTATAGTTTTCGACAATTGACACATATATACGGCTAAAAGAGAATTACAAGCGATTAATTGACCTTGATATGACCAATCCTCTTACCCGGATAGCGTGGCAGCAGAGCATTCCCATATGCTCGTACATTCCGCATTCACAGTGGAAAGACCCTTCCTGAAAATTTACTTTGACCTGGTAAGATATACGAGACCACCTCTCCCTCTTGGTCGAATCCACATGGGTTACCACGTACAGTGCGCCACCGATAATGGTCTGAGCTGTATAAGATGAAGCTTGGTAAAGAGCAACCCCGAAGAGATCAAACATTGCTGGTGTGTAAACCTTGCTTGCGTGCTTCTCGATTAAACCTCCGGTGTTGAGAGTGACAGACCTCTGTAAGAACAGGCCAATAATGTTAATATTGATATATTGTGCTCAATTACAAACATAAACATCAGACAAATAGACAGGATTTGAAGATTCTGGACATAATAAGGATTGAAATAAATGAATCAGACTGTATATATCATACCACCCTGCATTGTTTTTCCTGATAATTCTCCTCAGAGTCCCTGTCAAACTGAAGCTTCTGATAGCAACGAACCAACATGTTCATGGGAGAACCTGGGGGCACAAAATTCTTTAGCATGTGGTTTGCACTCTCAGACCTCTGTGTGCTTGTCATCCTGGCGCAAAAAATGCCAGAGAAGAAAGGTTTGGCCCATTTATTCCTTATGTCGTATATCTGTGTCATGAAAGGATTATCTTGCAGTCTGAATTCGTCAATGAGATCAGCCCAAGCTAACTCGAACTCGTCGATTGTTATCATGTACTCACAAATCTTGTGGAACTGATCTTGAAAACTTTGATTTGTGGTCAGGAGTGTTCCCAAGCATTCTTTTGCTCTGCGCAACACGTGCCACTTACACCACCTGTGTGCTGTGTCCGGAAGAACCGCAATAATAGCAAGTTCCATTGCCCTACATTGATCTGAATGAAGTGAAGAAAATTATAGTGTAATATATTAGATACACAGTATTTTTACCTTGACTTGTGTAATTAATATGAATGTAAACATGAAAGTGTACCTGTTAGTATGGTAGTGGGAGCCTTTCCACCCATGAGATTAACAAATTCATGGAAAACCCACCTAAATGTCTCTTCCGTTTCATTTGTGACCAAGACACCAGCGAGAATAATGCTCTGAAAATGGTTGTTTACGCCTACAAACAAACCAAATGGCATTTCATATAGGTTTGTCCGGTACGTCGTGTCAAATGTGATAGCATCTCCAAAACACTTGTACTGCATACGGCTCTTCCCATTAGTCCACATCACTGCATTGATATTGCCTTCACTGTCACATAACACACTGTCGACAAAATTTGGGTCATCCCTTTTAAGTTCTGAGAATAGCTCACATGTTTTCTTGATGTCATCTGTGCAATGAGTACGGCTGATTCTTGCACATAGTGACCTCAGAGAGCGCTTGTGGAATGGAATTTCTTCCATTGATCCAAAGAAACTTCCGAGAACACACATAACCTTTGTAAGGCTGAGGTTGTTGTCTCTCAAGTTCGTTACCAGAGAAAGTACATGGGGATCAATTGTTCTGTGTGACGGCCAATGCATCTTCTCTCCGCAACTTAATGACAATCCATGATTGTGGGTTGCCCTGAACTGAACAATAATCCAACCATGGTCTGATGTCCTGTGCAACCTGATCATAGCTTGGCACCCACAGCTTACAGATTTGGTGTTAATGTGTCTTGGTTTTCCCTATAAGAATTTAAAAGATTGAAGCAATAAGTGGTGTGTTTTGTCTAACAAATTACATACTGAGAAAGATAACATGACAAGGCGACAATTTTTTTCTTTTGTGTTTGTGTGGCAGGTTTAACTTACTGAACATCCACAGTCAATGTCCTGTCCAATTTTGCTGTTGTGCGCATTCTTCCTAGACGCCCCGAACCGGATACCAAATCCAATTTCCCAAGAGTACAGGTTGAAGAATTCATACGCTTCTTGCAAAGAGTCAAACTCCATACCAATGACGGGAGTGATAACTTGATCTGTTTTCCGGTCGACAGAGGTACGCATAGCAAGCTCAAGGGCAGTCTTTCTGCAAGCTGAAGGAGCCCTGAAATCCGGTATTTTTCCGTATCGAGGCCTATGCAATGCATTTGATGTAGTTAGAAGATTGAGGTTGCAGACAATTTTAGTATATAATTGTGAACAGGCAAATTGGTTGAACGAATAACTATTAATAAATGATAGGATTGTGTCTCTGACATGGGGATAGAAGTTCTATAACAGTGTTGCATAATACTTGACATTATTTAGACAAACACGTACTTTCCGTCGAACCAGTATATCTGCAAGTTTTGCGATGGACTGATAGCACCTGCCCTCTTAATGATGGACATCGAACGCCTAAGACTTCAGTCTGCTGATAACTCTATGTGTGACATTCAGGTATCCATGCTGAGGCAATGCGATGTTGTGTTTTATGAAGCAGGTACTGAATTTAATCAATGAAGACCTCAATTATTGTTTTGACGGAAATCCGATGACACAAACGAATTCTGCTAGTATTAATTCAATGATATGATTCTTAATATAAGGTAGCAAGGTACGCAGATAAATATGCGTAGTTACTTGCCACAGTTGTTCTGCGCGTACCTCGTCTTCCATGGTGCTGGACGGTATTGCACTCCGTTGTAAGGAACAAATGGATCTGGGCGATGTGGAACTCCGAGAGGTCCTAGTCCGCCGGCGACCTCTTCATCCTCTGAGGGTGGGATGAATTGATACCGGCCATGGCTGGTCTCTGTTTGTCCATCTTGAAAATCTTCTGAAATCTGCGAATCACTTTCAGAAGATCCTCTGTTGTTGGAGGCGAACCAATCGGTTTCGTGCCGGAAATCATCCTCCTCGACCTGTTCCTCCGGTCCAGTGATTGGAAATCCTCCGCCATTGTGGCTAATCTGAGTGGGGGGAGGATATTCGGGCGTTCTGTAGAAAGAGGTATCTCTGTTCTCCATGCTGAAATTAAGAAAGGTGCAGGGTAAGGATTAACGGATCAAAGAGTCGCGCTAAATTAGTATGAATCTCTGCAGGACATATACCTGAGGAGGAGATCCGTGAAACTTTCGTCTTGGACATGAGTCTCCATGGAGATGTGCCGGAGAGGATAGACGAAGGTGCGCGATTCAAATTCGAACGTCTGGGACCCTATATCGTGTAACAGGCACACTGCTATGGCCCACCGCCGCTGTCAAGTTTGAATTCCGAAGGGGGGAAGGGCCGAAGATGCTAATCACTTTAGGATGTATACGCGTAGGGATACGAGGCTACAATGTATTACAACTTCCTAGGTGGGTAGCTGTCGGAAGTAGGGGTCAAAAGGTTCAGAGAAGTGGGGTCGTGGTTATGATCCCCAAGACGTTTTGGACGCGCGAGATAGCATGAGAGCGCCATAGCGGATGGTATGGAGCATATTCCTCAGCAAGGTCGTGGATGAAGTAGGGAGAGTTCTCACCTTCATGGGTCTTGATGTTCCGCCGGCGCAGCAGTTGATGCCAGAGACGAGTCCAATCCTGACGGGGACAGTGTTCGGCCGTGATGAAGAAAGAGATCATGCCATTGAGAAACTGGGTGTGACGATTGGACGCGAAGTCGTACGAGACTGGGCAATCCAGCAAATGGGCGTGCCACTCGCCACCAAGGGTGGCAGACCTGCACAATCAGCTTTTGGAAACGAAAGAGTGGCACAAGGCAGTGCTAAGCGACTAAACGGAGATAGTAGCAGAAGTGCAGTTTCCACCGAGAAGACCACTGACCATCTTTCCGTCTTGCCGATTGTTGGCATTGGCGGGGTCGGAAAGACTACCTTGGCTCAATACATCTTTAATGATGCAAGGGTTGAAGACCACTTTCCCCTGAGGTCGTGGGTCTGTGTTTCTGATATCTTTGACAACAGAAGGATAACAAAGGAGATCATGGAATCCATCCCTGGAGATGGAACGGAACCTTTGGATTGTTCAAGCAGTTTAGGTGCTCTTCAAACGGAGTTGAGAAACCGGCTGCAGGGCAAAAAATTTCTTTTGGTGTTGGATGATGTGTGGGACATTACAAAAATCAAATGGGAAACCCTTTGTGCACCATTGAGGCATGGAATTGACAGCAGCATGGTCTTGGTGACTACACGATTTCAGAAGGTTGTTGATCTTGTTGGAACCTTTAATTCCATTATTCCACTTGAAGGCCTGCCTACTGCTGTATTTCAAGAATTCTTCAGTAAGTGTGCATTTGGTGAAGAGCATCCAGAGTTATATCCTCAGCTGCAAGACATTGGCCACAAAATTGCTGATAGGTTGTGTGGGTCTCCTCTGGCTGCCAAAACTCTCGGCCGCCTGTTGAACATGGAGCTGACGGTGGGAAACTGGAGGAATATCCAGAACAGTGAGTTATGGGACCTACCATATGAAGAGAATGAGATATTACCTGCACTTCAACTGACCTACCTGTATCTCCCAGCGTACCTTAAGAGATGTTTTGCCGTTTGCTCTATGTTTCCGAAAGATCATATTTTTGAAAGAGACGAGATAGTTAGATTTTGGGTGGCACAATGCCTTGTTGAGCCAAAAGGAGACACACGCCTTGAAGATGTGGGGTATGGATATCTGGATGATTTGAGAAGCAGGTTCCTTTTCCAGAATGACCCCAAGTCCCCTGGACAAGATAAATATGTGATGCATGACTTGATACATGATATGGCACAATCTGTTTCAGTGGATGAGTGCTTTTCGATGCAAGGTTTCAGCGGCCAGAACCGTCGAAAAATGCCACCACATGCAGTTCGCTATATGTCAATTGAGGTGGATAATGAAGCTCTGAGCAGAGTGGGTGATTTTAACCATTTGAATAAATTGCGTGCACTTAGGTTTGGAATTGGGTTTGAGGTTGAGGTTTCATGGTTCAGGCAGTTCTCCAACATCTTATTTTTGAGTCTAAAGGGTTGCAAGCTTCAAATGCTACCTGAAAGCGTTTGTGAGTTGAGTAGTCTTCGTTATCTTGATATATCTTCTAGCAGTATAAAAATGTTGCCTGAGAACCTTTGGCAACTTTACAGTCTGCAGTTTCTTTATGCAAGAGGTTCACGTTTAACAACAATTAATCAGGGCATAACAAAGCTAGTTAACTTGCGTTGGCTAGTACTGCCACATGGCGCCATGGAGGGTTTATCTAAATTAAGTGGTCTCGGAAAACTGTCTTCTCTACAGACCTTGTATCGTTTTACAGTTGGAATAGGTGATGGTCAAAAAATTGGTGAACTTAAGGGCATGAATCAGCTCACTGAAAGCCTACATATCTGCTGTTTATCTAGAGTACGTAATAGGGAAGAAGCTGCTGAGGCTAGAATTATTGACAAGCAATACCTCAAGCATTTATCTCTGCAGTGGGAAAGAAGTATCAACCGCTTGATGAACCGTAATCTTGAGAACAGAGTTTTGGAAGGCTTGCATCCGCCTTCAAGTATTGAATCTCTTAGACTTGACAATTTTGGAGGTGATAACTTTCCAAGCTGGTTAAAGCAAGAAAACCTACCTGCTTTAAGATCTCTGGATATACGCAATTGTAATGGCATCACACAATTGGTAATACACGGCGTTGGGAATGAAATTGAGAATCTGAGAACAACTGCTGATGCTACTCTGAGTAGTTCAATTGGTGATGACAGTGTGCTGCAAGCTAGGATCAACAACAACAATGGAAATGAGTGTCTTCTTCCCTTTAAAAGTCTCACCAATTTAAGATTTTCCTGCTGTCATAGCCTGACAAATCTTGACCGCTGTTTGTCCCCAGAATATCTGCCATCCGTAAAGTCGATACATATTATTTCTTGTGGAAGTGTTGTATCACTACCCGTCCACACCTTTGGGAGATTTATTTGCCTCCAAGATCTGAAGATCCATGGATGCTCCAGCTTGATATGCCCGAGAGAGATGGTTTTGCCCCATTCGCTCCAAAAACTCTCTGTTTACGATAGTGGTGAGCTTGACCAGTCATTTCGGCCAGGTGGCTGCTTAGAGAACCTCGCCTTTCTCACTGTTCTGCGTTTGGAAAACTGTAAAAATGTGGAGTCTATTCTGTTGAACTCTATCAACACAGGCAAGCTCTGCTGCTTGGTTCTTCGTGGATGCTCGAAATTATCATCCATCGTAGGATTCCATTGTCGTTCAAGGAAACTGCATGTCGACATATCCGGCTGCCCTGAGCTTACTGAAGTAGAGCAGCCATTCTTAAGGAATAGACTGCGGACCAAGGAGGAGAAAGAACTACTGCATTCTATCTGACCAAATGTAAGATCGCTGATCACTTAGCTTGTAGGTTAATACGGCTGTGTTAGAACAAGCTTCTAGTTGTAAATGTGCAGGAATTAAAGACTAGAAGCTTATTCTAACAGGCATGCAGTGGCTTTCTACATTGTAGCAGCAATACAGCTCTCTACATTTTATTGTAATTTTTCGCTAATGTATTAATCAGATTTAAATGTATGGTTGATTCTAGTTACAGGACAAACGAATAGCCCAACTTTTCCGATCACTCGTGCATAAGTGACGGATCGTTGAGTTGTAATAATGCTATTGGAGCTACTTAATACTGATCTTTTATTAATATATAAGCGGTGTGCATCACTCTGATGCAGAGAGCCTGGGTTCACCCCGTTTTTTTTTAAAAAAAAATGCATAAGTTTTTCCTGTTACACCTGCAGCATGGTTCACAGCCTTCTCCTGATTGATCTCTTTATACTTGTTATGCAGGATCCACTGCTGGGCTGGCCGTGTTCTACATTTGTTTCCCAATGGAGTTGGACACCATGGTTGCAGTGTGTGTTCTTTCTTCTTGTATTTGAGGATACGAAGTAGTGACCTATGATTTGTTCTTCCAGGTTCTTCCTTACCGACTTTGTTAAGCAGCGGGTATGCTTATCTCTCGTGTATGTACTATCTGTTTTTGATTCAAACAATTCCTGGAAACGTGTACGCCTACTGAAGTGAGCAGTTGATATAGATTTATAGCGAATTATTACATGTCAGCGATGTGATTGTTAGCTAATAGAGATACTAATGCTTTGTACTCGTCTATAGAGTATAGGATCAATTAAAAATCTCGGTTCGTTCTGGAATCAGTTGATCTATGTATCTCTGAAGAATTGCTTGATTTTAATTGATTCTGTCCCGGTAAAACTCGCTAGATTATGACTCTTATCTCGGAGTGCATGATTCATCGTTACACAAGTTTATCGGTACATACAGTTATAAGTACTGACTGTCTTTATGATGATCAGTTTTTGAAGATCTATCGCTGATTCTAAATGGCTAGATTGAACAAGAGATTTTCCCTTATGATGGTCCTTGGGTGTGCCCGGCTTTTCGCATGTCGCCTTCAGGCGACGACTGCGTGTGTTGTCCTCCTGCGAGCGCGGGGTGCGTCTGAAGTCGTCTTGGATAGGGTTGTTGACGTCGAGGGTGTAACAGATACCAGGAGTGGTGCCCACCCTGTTGTGGACGGAGGTTCGTCGGCTCATTTCTCCGGTTCCGCCGCGGGCTGGTACCCATTGTCACGCCGGAGCGCGGGGTGCGTCTGTGGTGGGAGTGTACCTCTGCAGATGCAGATTAATCCAGTCACCAAAGTTTATAAACACTGAGCGGCTCCGTGGTCTCCGTGTAGGCGAACGTCTGGTAAATTCGGCCTCTGTTGTTGCAGTTTAACGGGTGTGGCTTCCACTGGTCGTTCTGCACCACACTAGAGGTTGCGGGCGTGTGGTCATATCGGACCAGGCTCTCGCCATAACAAGTCCCGTGCGTGAGGAAGGTGGAGATGCCATGACCCAGGTGTGGCCGCGCGAGCCGCTGCCCTGGATGCGTGAGCTTCGGCCGCTCCTGCATTCCTTCTCTTGGCAGCTGCAACTTGTACCCAAGCTTCCACTTCCGTTCCATCCTCTCACCCTCCAGAATCCACACCTATAACAGCAACGGATTGAGGACATATCATCACACAGATAGTAGTACTAACAAAAATCTTCTTGGCAAAAGAAGAAGATTATATATACCTGGATCTTCTCATGCTCCATGAATCCATCGCTGATGATGGCGGCCAGCCTGCCGCGCACCTCGGCCAAGTGGCGGACAGGCTCCGGCGGTGACTGGGTGGACACGACGCGGACACACTCGTCCTCGAGGTCGAACGCCATGATTTTCTCGGTGACGGTGACCCAGTAGGCCGCCCCATCTAGCGCGACGACGCCGGCGTGGAGCCTGCATCTCGCACCAGCAGGGGCGGACACATCCCTCCACGACGCCTCCCCGAGCGCGAAAACCTGCACCCTGTCTTCATCGCACGAGACACGCACGATCCTGTACTGGCCCGTCACCGAGTGGTACGCGAAGCCGTACGTGTGATGCCAGCGTATCTTTGGGCGGTCGAACCGTGCCCCGTCCGGGACCGGCGGGAGCGCCAGGGCCTCGCCGGTCGCCGGATTGGCCAAGGTTATGGCGCCACCGGGTTTGAAGTCGTCGCACAGGCACAGCAGGCCGTTGCAGCTGCCGACCACCTGCATCTTCAGGTACGCTTCCTGCTCCGTCTTCCATAGCGGCGTCAGGGTGCATCTGTCGCGGCCTTGGTCGACGTCGTGGACGATGTATGCGCAACGAGACAGCGTCTCGATGAGAGGCTTGGCGGGGCCGATGTGTATCTTGGGGGTGCGCTCGTGGACCAGGTCGCGCCAAAGCCGGCACACCTGCCGGAGCCGCCGCCGGCAGATTGGCGAGAGACGCAGCAGGATCTCCACCACCACGTCCGTGGGGACGTCCATCGCTTGCTTCGATCACGTGGAAATTGAGGAGCACGGGCAATCAACGCCTTATTTATTTACAGCCAAAGGCGCGTACCTTTTCTTGATTTTTGTATCGGGGCCGGCGAGACCAACGATCCTAGTAGTAGGAAAGTTAATTGCCGACCTACTCCGTACGGAGTACTTGACTTGATTCGCATTGACAATGTATAGTAGAAAACGGGTCGCAATCGCATACATATTGCGTAACCGGGACTCGTTGCGAAGAGTGGTTGCCCCCTGGTTTGTACTTAAGGTCCCTCCGTTTCAACAATACTTGACTTCCATTTGTCTAAATATGAATATATCTATACACTAAAACATGTCTAGATACACTCATGTTTGGAAAACGGGAAGTCAAAGTATTGTTCAACGGAGCGAGTAATAACCTACTCACGCTGCTGGAATGTTGTACGACTCGGGGGTTTTTCCCTTGCTTGCAATGGTAAAAACTGGGGACAAGGACCCTTTCAGTCTAAAAAAGAATATTGCGTAACCGGCCGGACCGGCTGGATGGAGGTGGACGTCTCCCGCCACGTTCTCCGCTGGAGGGTGACCTTTGTGCCGCACACCCACGGCTATCGAGTGCTAGCCTTCTTTGATGGCGTACTCGTCGTCCGACACGACGCTGGGAGGATTCTCCTGTTGGACGAGCGTGAGGAGATCCTTGATGTGCGCTCGCTCAAGGAGGATGAGAGGGTGGACCATGGTGAGTTCGTCAGATTCACGCGCTACGTGGTGCGGGTACCGGAGCAGCTGGAGAGCATCACCACGACGGCTTGTGTCGCGTACTGGTACGTACCACCGGCACGTTCGATGGCGCACGGTATTCTCGGAGAGAAACCGGGAGTGTGCGCGGAGCGAGTAGGCGCTCGGTCGGAGGCGGATCTCGACACGACCACTGTTCCCATCAATGGCGGACAGGTAGGCCCTGGCAGGACAGTTGGACCAGAGGTACATATCCATATCCCCCACCTACTCCGTCCCCACAGTCTCATTCTCCACAGGATCTGGGTTCGCTCTTCTGCCATTTTTGGGAGAAACCTAGGGTTTCCATCCCTTCGGAGCGGGAATCCTTTGCTTTGTGGCAGGGGGTCAATGGTCGTTTGCGCAAGTGGTGGCATCTCCTCCGCATACGCAGGCGAACCCTAAGCGAGCGCGGAACTCATAGAGATCGATGGGGGACCGTGGAGGCAGACATGATGTTCGTTAGAGAGGAGGAAGGACTGGGATAGGTGTGAGGGGAGGAGGAAACAACAATAGCAACTATCCCCTTGTGTGGGACAGGAACCTGCCGGAGGGCTCGGGATCTCAAACTCTGCCGCGGATCGAGATGGAAGTCATCCCGACCGAGATCGATGGGAGGCCGCGGTGCAGAAGCAGAACAGGGGGCGGTGGCGAACAAGGAGAGCCATGTAGATGCTCCTGCTACAGGAATCACTGGTAAATCTGAGCCCCGGTTTAACTGCAATCTGCCTGGGCACTATGCTTCTAAGTGTCCCACGATTAGATGCGAGAAATGTAGCAAGCTGGGTCATATTTCTCTGCTGTGTCAAGTTATTCGCCCTTGAGAATGTACTGCTGCTATGTGTGGATTTCAGTCGTCTGGCTTGGTTTTTTTATATTTTCCTCATGCTTCTGCTGGTAAACAAGTGAAAGAAAAAGCTTCTACTGTTATTATCTCTCTTACGGAAGGGAATCCTAACTTCTGTGATATTGAAAAGGAATTTAATGAGTACCTTGGGGCTGGGTGGAGGTGTACAGCCCGGGTAGCCAGGCCAGGTCAGTTCATGATGAGATTTCTTAGTACTAAAGAGCTCACCAGAACTTGTTATTATGGTTCTCGAATGGAAATGAAAACATTTAATGGCATACTGAACATTACTCCTTGGTGTGATTCTGTTGGGGCCAAATTTCCTATGCACAAAGCTTGGGTGAAAATGATAAATATTCCTATCGAAAAAAGGTATGATGCAACAATGGCTTATGTTAGTTCCCTGGTTGGGGTTTCTTTGGAAATTGATTAAGCAACGCTTCATAAACCTGAGTTTTGCAAAGTTCTTACTGGATGTAGAGACATAAATGAACTTCCTGAGGTGGCCGAGGGTGTGTTAGGAGACTACTTCTATGACTTCTTAGAAATTGATAATGTTGTGGTGGGGATCTTATCCAAGAACACAAGTGTTGTTTCTGTCGATTCTCGTACTAATCCTTCCTAAACGACCTAGGGTGGATAATATAATTTCGAATACTCAAACTGAGTCCAGCAATGAACAGGGGGGACTCTAGCTATTCTGATTACAGAGGGGGGGCCTATGGTGTACCTTTGACATCAGTATCTGAACATGACTTTGAGGAAGAGAGTGAAGAGGAACAAGGTGTGTTGATTGAGCAAATAGTTGCTGAGAAGTTGCAGGAGAAGAAAATTGTGGAAGATATTATCAAAGATCCAAGTGAGAGAGAGAAAAGAGATGATGTTACCACAATGGAGGAGGAAAATGTGGAAGGTCCTGAGGAAGGAACCGAATCCCCCCCCCCCCCCCCGTGTTGCTTCATCGGTGCATGATAAGATGCTAGGGAGTCGAATTCCCACTACCTCTGTTGTGATGTGTGAAAATATGAACTTGGACAATAAGCAATGGCCTCCTCTGAGTGAAATCACTGTGACTGAGATAGCTGTTGGTGGGTCTCCACCAATTATGCAAGAATATACAGTGCAGTTGATGGCGTGTAACACACGTACGTTGGGAGATCCCAAGAGGAGGGTATGAAGAGCACAGTAGCAAATTTCCCTCAGAAAGAAACCAAGGTTGTCGGATATATACCAATTAGGGGTATATCAGATAGTGTCCTAAAGTGCCGGATTACCAGGGTGGCCTGAATGGTAATGGATTACGGTCCATTAGGAGACCCAGTAACTTGACGCGTAGAAGCCGGATTCTAAAAGAACCCGGACCACGGTCCACGTGGTACGGCTTGGAGTAGAAGGCGGATTCTTGCCTTCCAAGTTAGAACTTACCGTAGTCTTCTAGGTTTCCTTTTCTGTTAGCCCTAACCCGTCTATTATATAAAGCTGGACGGGAGAGAAGAACATAGACAAGAAGCTAGGCGCTAACTCGCCGAGAGGTTGATCCTTGTCGAGTAGCTAAACCAACTCACATTGTACTTTGTATACTTCAGGCTTCAGCCCTGATTTAGTGAGATTGCAGGAGTAGGAACGCCGCCTAGTTGCGTCGTACCAAACCTGGGTAAAACTTTGGTGTCCTTGATCGTCATACTACCACGTTCCCCCCCACGTCTCTATCAGTAGTCTCATGGCACCCCCGTCTATGAATTCTACTACGATGTCTCGACAGTTGTCGCCCACCGTGGGGCCAGCGACGGCAAGCGTTATGTTTCGATCAGGGATACTCGGCGGAATTGGCAGTACCATAACTGTCGGAAGTCTGGAATTCGACAACGACGTCGGGCGCTTCCTCGACAACGGATCGTACATGCCAGCACGGAATCATCTGGTAAGTTCCTGCATTTTACTGATTGGATCTGCAAACATCTTTATCAGATTAACTGCAGAAGCAATGGGATTCTATGGTGGAAGCAAATTTATCCCACCCGCCCTATACCCAGTCGAAGAAGACTATGACGCCGGATTTTGCTCAGATCGCCGATATCATGCTGAATCGCACTTTATCAGTATGGTGCAATCCGAGATCGCCGAAAACACGGATGAAAGTAATCCCGTGGAAGAGGCAGAAGACAACAGTCCCACAATAGAGGTGTAAGATCCGACATCCGTCAATATGACGACGAACTCGGAAGTTGACTCCGTATTAGCCGCCATTGAGGCGAGATTGGAATCAGAACCCGGATCAGACGAATTCGATTCCGAAGATGAATACGAAGATAATTTCGAAAGAAAGGTGAAATCTCTTCAAGAGGGATTCCACGAAGTACTAATGGCAAAACCGGCTGAAAACACGGATGCCGAAAGTGAGGAAAGCCCTAAAAAACCTCCGCCAGATGAGGAAAGAGAGGATAGGGAAACCACTCCAACGTACCCGGATGTCAATGAATTGACAGAAGATGAACCTAGTAAAAAACCTCCCTCTTCCAAGAAAAGACACAAAGCTTCCAAGAAACTCCAGTACAAACTTCGGAAGAAAAAACTGGCTGATCCAGCCAGCGAAAACCTGGAAGCAGGAGGATGAAGTGGAGTTAAGCCTCCGGAGAAGAAAGCGAAGGAAAACTCTGTTCCGCCAATGTCAGAACAAGACGAACAGGATCTACTTCAAACACCAATGGGACCCCACGAACCCCCTGAAGTGCTGGAAGCCAGGAGACAAGCTCTCCAAAGGCAACAACAACATCTATTTAGAACTCGGGAACATCTCCAAAAAACCCACGCTGACATTAAGTTGCAGCAGGAAGAAATCGAGGAGTATGAGAGAAGGAATAGATCTGGCATTAAACCTACACGGTTACCTGGAATCGCAAGACCGGAAGTACTGCCGCCAAAGGAACGGTTTCAAAACCCGGCCTGACAAAAGCAAGTAAACGGCACGGACGCCAGGGGCGAACCTATATACAAAACCGCAGCAGAAAACGCAGAAGCCGCGTTCGCCATCCTCAACAATGACATGTACTCCAAAGGCGAAAAACTTCAAGGGATGTATGCTTTCTTAGGAAAGGCATTGCAACAGCAACAGCAAGGACAAGCAAGATCAGGGAAGTTGCATGACGACTCGGCCCTGTGCAAAACAGCTACATGCGCCGCTGGAGCACCTGGGCCTGAAGAACCTGGAGATTCAAGTAATTCGAAAGAGAAGAAAGGAGATCCGAGAAAGGACAAGAAAAAGCCCGATAATAAGGATGCAGCGTCCAGAACCGGGTCCCATCTGCCGAAAGATGGAATTAATCCCCGAGATCGGGAAGAACAAAACCGGAAGGACGGAAAGCAATGCCGCCTCTGAGACGCCCTGCTGAAAAAGCCGGAAGACATGACATTCCTCACAGGCGTGAGAGATCCCGTACGCCCCCCAGGAATAAGGAAAGACACAGGAGTAGAACTCCACCTTATCCCAAAAGGCACGATAGCGGAGGAAATAGAGAAAATCACGGAAAAGCGCGTTCGCGCAACAATGGAAAAGAAAGGAGCAGATCCCCTTCTATCCATTCAGCCGGTAGATACTCCGCACACGCCGATAGAGCGGAAAGAGATGATCTATACTTCGCACCTAAGTGTTCACTGATAGGATCCGAAGAATAACTCTACATTCTGGCTTCGCCAAAGTTGGTCCAACATATAAAAAATATACCGGTAGTACAAACCCGGATACCTGGCTCTCAGACTATTACACAGCCGTCCAGATCAACAATGGGACAGACTTAGAGGCAGTAAAATTCCTCCCCCTTATGTTACTGGATGGAGCCAGAGATTGGATCAACGGGCTTCCGTCAAGAACCGTCGATAGCTGGGATGATATGGCTAGAGTTTCCACTCAACATTTTCGGGGAACTTACAAACGCCCCAACAGCATCAACCAGTTAAACCGTTGCACCCAGTTTGAAGATGAGCCATACGTGGACTTTATCTCAAGGTGGACTACAATGAAGAACAGCCGCTCTGGAGTAACTGACGTACAAGCAATGCATGGTTTCGTCAATGGCTTAAAACCCGGACTCGTACCGTTTATGATTGGTTCAAAAAAGCACAAAGATCTCGGATCTATGCTTACAACCGCAAATGAGCACGCAGCGGGCGAAGACAACATCAGAGCGAGAGGTGGAAATATTGACGCTTTAATTCAAGCCAAAAAGACCCCTCGTCCTGAGAAAAAAGCAACTCCATAAGCACAGCAAAAGCCCAAAGAAGTTAACATAGCCTTTGGAAGAGAAAATGGGAGCAAATGCTTTCTCCTCGATCATCGTGATCGTAATGCTTTCTCCTTTTCTTTCGACCATGACGGTCGTCTTTGGGCGCTGGCGAAGATGCTTTTTCATTGCGCACCGAGTCCTCTCCGTTGGCCCATCTGTCGGCTATAGCCATTAGCTCTCCGATGGTTTTGGGTGCGGCTCGCCCCAGTTCTTCTCTGAAGGCGGTTCGCCGAGCTCCTTTGGTAAAAGCTTCGACTGCGACCTCTTCCGATATGTTTCCCGCCGTATTCCTGAGTGTGGTCCATCGCTGGATGTATTCGCGAGTAGACTCACCACTCTTTTGCTTGCAAGCTCGCAGCTCCTCGATGGTCGCGGATCTTTTATATGTTGCTTGGAAGTTCTTGCGGAAGTCGAAGGTTAGATCGACCCATGCTCCGTAGCACGCCTTCGGTCTTCCTTCGAGCCAGCAGTGCTCAACGCCTACAAGATGTAGGTTAAGTTACTGCATAGCTGTGGTCTTGTTCCCACGTTGGCATTTTACTACCGTGAGGTAATCCGACAGCCAGGATTTGGGCTGCAGCAAACCGTCGTATTTTTGCACTTCCGTAGTGATCTTAAATCTCCTGGGCATTGGTGCCTCGCGGATGTCGCGAGTAAAGCATAATGAGCCGCAAGCCTCTTCATCAGAAGAGGTGGATAGGGATCGCGCGCGGTTTCTGTTCGCGCGGGCTCTGTCGACCTTGAGCTGAGAGATATCCGATCGCGCGTTGTATCCATGCTGGTCGCGATGGACCTCCTTCCGCGGATCCTTGCTGCGATGTCGCGAGGGGCTGTTGTGATGCCACGGACTGCGATCTCGATCACTCAAGCTGTCATCGCTGCTACTGGGGCTATCACCGCGTCGCCGGGCTTCTTTTCCTCGGGCGCGACGAGGTGACTTCTCCTTCCTGTGTGATGTACTACCGTGTCTGCGGGGTGTTTCTTTGTCCTTCTCCTATGTAGTCGCGTTCTTGCAGCCGTGGGCTGCGAGTCTTGCGGCTGCCATGCCTAGCCCCTTCTAGACTTGCCTGTATTGCTTTGCGCGGGGGTCGTTCTCCCCTGGCTGGTTCGCCTGCAGATAAGTGGCTGCAGCCAGGACTGCGGCGGCGGGAGTCGTCGGGTGCACGTTGCCGTCATCGTCGACGCGCATAAGGGAAGTTTTGAGTGTTCTGCTGACCCCGCTCAGAGATTCATAATGCGTATATCTTCTTCGTGGGATGGTTCCCTACAGAATGCGTCTTGGAGAGTCCCGCACGGCGCTAGCTTGATTCATCCGCCAGTTTTTTCTGCTCGGCCAGATCCTTGCGAGCTTCTTTGATCAATGTTGCCGCTTTAACCAGATGGTAGTGGTATGCGGTTAGATCTTCCTGAGGGGCTCCTTCTTCAATCGGCTTGCTTTAGTGGACAGCCGTTTTTGCCTTGACCCAGGCTTCTCGCAATACTTTGATGAGCTCACGTTCCTTCGCGCTATCTTTCGTCTCTTCGGGTGGGTCACTTGATCCTGCCATGCAGACCTGAGCCAGATATGGCCCGTGAGTCCTAGGCATGGACCGGAGAGATTTTCCAACCCGAGAAGGTTCCTCTACAGAGATGGTGTGGAAGTTGCGAGTGCTGAGGCGGATGGATTCGCCGCTCTTTGCTAGGTCGCGACCCGCGTAGTTGGGCAGCGAGTCGACATCTTCTGGGCTCGAGATCGACTCAGAGTCTGATCCTTCGAGATTGGTTTGCTCGGGGAAGTGCAAGATTCCCGCTTTGATGGCGTAGAATTGGAATCTCCCGAACGTCATGGTGACGCTTTTCTCCAATCCACTGAACGCCGGGCATGATTCCGTCGAGTGGGGCGCGACGATGACCGACCCGAATCGGATCCGATCGGTTGGAGTCGAAGTTCCGGGACTCAAGCTGAAGTTTGGTGACGATGAGGCCGAAGATGCCGTAGATCCAGCGCCCGCCGTTCCCACAGACGGCGCCAATTGTCGAATATGCATCTCAACAAGTCCCTCGGGTGAACCGATAGAGTTTTGATTAGGAGAACGTGTAGGACACTGGTGACAATCGTCGACTAACAGGGGTATGATTTACCCAGGTTCGGGGCCCTCGTAGAGGTAAAACCCTTACTCCTGCTTCTGTCAATATGTATTAGCAATAGATCAGTTACAATGGGGGTGCTTGAGTCGAGATTAGATCTCAATCTCAAGGCTTTGGTGGTGCGGTATTGCTTGGTCCCCCTCCTGGAGGTTCTCCTGGCCTTATATAGGTGGCCAGGTCTCAAACCGTCCCGGGGGGGGGGGGGTGTTACAAACCCTACACTAAAGTCGGTTACAAGTTTTCTTTCTTGACCCGTAAGTCCTTGCGGGTGGGCTTTGATTGGGCCTTCTAGAATTGTCCACGGCGTCCCCCTTCGGACTTAGGTCTTGGGCCTTGGACCGGGTAGCCTCACCCGATAGGTCCAGGATTCATCCCTTCTTCACTCAAGGCAGGCTATTTATAGCCATTTTCGCCGAGATTTGTCCCAACGGCTATTTTAGCCGTCGGATGATTGACGCGTGTAATGCCGAAAAGTACGGGATACGAGTAGACGTGGTGATAATGTCTATCTCCTCGTTTCTCGCACAAAATCTGTCAAAGATACGGTTTCAGTCTTTTAACCGAAACCAAACGTCGATGATGTAAGCATGATTTTATCGCTCATGTCACGCTTTCCTTCTCTGCGAAGATTCGTGAAAGAAATGCCAGATTCCGAAAATCCGAGTTTGGCATTAAAAGTTTTAATAAAAGAAGAATCAAGACTAAAACGCTGACTTTTCTGAGAAGAATACAAATCAACAAAAGATGGCAAGATGAAGTCTCGATTCTCCTTGGGGCTATTGTCGGATATATGCCAATTATGGGTATGTCTGGCATTGGCCAAAGGTCGGATTACTAGGGTGACCCGCAGGCAATGGAGTGAGGTCCATTGGGCGGCCCAGTAAGCTGACGCGCGGGAAGCCGAATTCTAGAAGAACCCGGACCACGATCCACTACGTGGTTCGGCTTGGAGAAAAAGTCGGATGCCTTACTTTCCAATTATAGGATTACTTTCCGTAGTCTTCTAGGTTTCTGTTCCTGTAAACCCTAGTCCGGCTATCTATATAAAGCCGGACGGGAGCAAGGGAACAACATGAGAATAGCTAGAAGGCAACTCGTCGGGAAGTTCAGCCTCGCTGAGTTAGCAACACTATACTCACAATTGTACTCTGTATCCTTCAGCCTTCCGCCCTGATTTTAGTGAGATTGCGGACGTAGGAACGTCTCCATAGTCGCGTCGTACCGAACCTGGGTAAATCGTGTCATCGTTTCCAGTAATTCCACGTTTCCCCCACGGTTCTACCAGTAGGCTTATGGCACTCCCGTCCATGATCCTAACTAGGAAGTCTCGACAAATGTGGTGGTCGCTCATTAAATTCAAAGCGATCAGTAGAATGTCTCTCATCTTTTCACTGAATTTAATTGTCACTTTGCTGAATCCAAAATAGGATCCACCATAAGGTGTAAACATGGATGAGGTCTAATCAGTTATTTAACCATTAGCTAACGATTCTAAGTTGAGTGCATGGTTTTCTGGATGGCAGAGCAGAGCGTGGAGCACGTCGACAACACCGAGCTCGGGGCGTCGAGGGGATCCGGTGGTAGCGGTGTGTGAGTCTATGGGAAAGGCGGAGAGAGATAGAGAGAGGGGGCAGAGATTACTGAAAGTTGCAAACTGGAGGGGCAAATCAAGAACGGTGGCGACGTCTTTGACGATACAGAGTCGCACGACGGTGGGATCCAGCCTAGCGAGATGCACTCCCGGTGTCCCTCTCTCACATCCCTTGCATCTCCCTTGGCCCTTGCAGGTTATCGCCTCTGGCCGCCATGTACTCCGCCGCCTCCTTTCTTCCCTTGCGTTTGGTTCGGGGATAATACGCGAGGCTCGGATCGCGCTTTGGATGCGAAAAGAAATGGGCAGGGTTTGGAGAAACTCCGGAGAAAACAGAAAAAGGAAATACCAGCAAAAAAAACTCTAAAAACAAACGGGATTTTGTGGAATAGTACGGGATTTGGAATTGAGCCATGATAATAGTCCAGAGTCCCTGAAAAACTCTACAAACACGAGGCCTTGTGGAGTGGTTAGCCTAGAATTGGCACCACTGAAGTGGGCTCAACCCCAGGGACGGGCCAAGTTTCACAGCAAAAGAAAGCCGGTGATTTAAGAGATTAGTTTAGCATTTCTAAAGAAAAAATAGTTTGGCTGGATTTATTATTAATTACCACCCCCTCAGATTGCCGAATTCATCCCCTTCCCCTCGCAACACAACGTCGCGATGACGTCGCCCGGTGCCCACCAACGGCAACAGCCGAACCGAAACCAAGACGAACGGGCCGAGAGCTCGCTGCCCTCCAATGGCGCGCCCGCCGAGAGCTCGCTGCCCTCCAAGGCCCAGCGCCTGGCGCGCCCGCCCCTCTCCAACCCCCAGAGCCAGCAGCCGCACGTCGTCCCCTTCCTAGAAGGGTCGACCGCCTCCGCGGCGTCCTCCGGAGCCGGGCCGTCGCAGAAGGGGGTCGCGGAGGAGGAGAACTGCAAGGAGGCCAACCTCCCCTCCGACATCATCTGCAAGCTCCAGCTCCAGGCGCCGCCGCCCCGCTCCAACGCCCCGCTTCCGCGGTTGCGGCCCCTTTCAAAAGGCCAGCGCAAGCCGCCACACCTCATCCCCTTCCTAGAAGGGTCGACCGCCTCCGCGGCGTCCTCCGGAGCCGGGCCGTCGCAGAAGGGGGTCGCGGAGGAGGAGAACTGCAAGGAGGCCAACCTCCCCTCCGACATCATCTGCAAGCTCCAGCTCCAGGCGCCGCCGCCCCGCTCCAACGCCCCGCTTCCGCGGTTGCGGCCCCTTCCAAAAGGCCAGCGCAAGCCGCCACACCTCATCCCCTCCCTAGAAGGGTCGAGCGCCTCCGCGGCATCCTCGGGAGCCGGTCCATCTGAGGGATCGCCGATTCACATGAACTGCGAGAAGGCCAACCTCCCCTCGGACCTGGTCCTAGAAATTCTGTACAGATGTCCAGCCAGGTTCGTGCAGCGTTTCGCACTCACTTCAAGAAGCTGGCGGAATCTCATAGCCGAACCTACTGTTGGCAAGAAACTGGCGCATCCATTCGCCGGTTTCTTCTATCAATCATATGATTTTTTTCGTGATCCACCGGTCATGCGCTTTTTCGCCAGAATTTGTGGTTGTCAATATGTTGACGCGTGTCTCAGTTTCTTGCCGAATGCTCGGCAACTGGAGCTTGTGGATACCTGCAACGGTCTGCTGCTGTGCCGCTCTCCCTTTCCATCTGAGCTGAGGTACACGGTCTGTAATCCAGCAACAAAAAGATCACTGAAGCTGCCCCCCAGCCCTACGATCGCCAGAGATTTGATCTCCACGTGCCGTTTGGGTTTTGAACCAGCGGTAACTTCACATTTCCACGTATTCGAATTGTTGGATATTCAGAAACTGCAGTCAGTGTCATCTGTCAACATCTTCTCGTCAGAAACAGGGTGTTGGACACATAGGAGTAGTGGATGGAGTCCCTATCTTTACCCCCAGATTGAGTCACGAAGCATCTTCATTAGTCAAAGAATTTACATCCTGACAAAGCTATCTGAAGTGGCTGTTGTTGATACGAAAGGGGAGATCTGGCAAATGTTGAGTGATTGGGCAGTTCACTTCATTGGTGTTTCACAGGGAAAGTTGCACTGTATCGCAACTGTTTCAGATACGAAGATTATGGTATTGTCCCTTGAGGATTTTGACAGAAGGTCATGGGTCTGCAAACTACAGACAAGCAAAGATGAGCTGTTTCAGAGAGGTGGTGAGGTCTGGAAAGTAATCGGGATCCATCCCGATTACGACAGCCTATTTCTTGCTACAAAGAATGATACAAAGCTTGCATCCTTTAATATGGAGCTGAGAAAATTTCAGAACATTGTTGATCTTGAGGAGGAAGCCGAGGGGCAATACTTCCCCTATGTTCCAGTATATGCAGATCAATTACCAGGTAACAGAATTGCTCTTGGTCTGCAATTTCAATAAAATGGTGCAACTTCTGATATTTGATTCTGTAGTATCTATTGCCCTGAGTTGGAGTTGTAATTTGAACAAACAATATCAGGTTCTGGGGTATTATCGTCACACGTTGGGCTTATAATTTGAACAGAACATGAATCAGTCATTGTTACTTCCAAGACTTTAGTCTTTCTTGTCGAATGACTATTGGTGCACAATAAATTAGAATTTTTTGAATTGTTCTACTTGTTGAACATTCCAGACATATCATGTGTTGGTATGCTGTTTGGAACTGCTTATAATCTTCGATGATTTCACAAGTACATATTGCAACACATTTTCACTCCTTAGGGTGTGTTACAGTTAATGGTGTCATCAAATCACATGGAGTCATAGCAGTCGAACGCCTGAACATAACTTGCAGTAAACTTTTTTGGCTCACTTTTTTTTTTCCTTTTTATGTTACAGGAAATGGTCTGGTCATTGTCTTACTGCTTTGAGATTTATTTACCATAGGCCTTTGGTATGGTTGGTGTGAATACTCTAGCTACTTATTTGATTGCTTGTAGTTGCATATGGGTAATCATCCCTTGCACATACTGCCATCTTGCGCTAACTTGCGTACTGCCATCTTGCGCTAACTTGCAACAAAAAACTCTTGCAGATGTATAATGCAAAGAGGAAGCCTTTGCTTCAGACCAGCTGTTCCAGAAGATTGCTCTACACCATTGGAAGCTTCTATTACATGCTCCAAAGTCTAGGTCCTCCAAACGGTTGATTGGAATGTTAGCTCTTTCTGAAGTCGGAAGAAATACTGTGTAGCGCCCGATCAGATGGACTGAAATGTTCGGTCCCTCTTGAATTGCACAGATTCTAGGCCCTGTTGTATACATTTAGATCATTCTGTGAAAAAAAATCTTGACACGTGAAATTGGGCCCAAAGCCCCAAATTGAGATGATGTTCTGAATGTTTCATAGTTGTGTGATTGAATTTGTCCTGATGGCCTTGCTCTGTTAACGTGGCTGCTGTTTTCTGCTAAATTTTTTTTCTTCAGCATTCATTCCTTTTAGTACATGAAGAGACATAAATATGGCTATAGGCCTTTTCCATTTGTTTGCCAGGTTGCAGCTGGTTGATTTTGCTGCTGCCCTAGGGGAATGGTTGCATTAGATTACCAAATTTTAGTTGTTATTACATCCAGACAGTATGTGCATGTTAAATAAGTTTATGATGATCTAGCAGCTTTCATTTCCTACATGGGTTGCAAGAATCTAAGGGAGGGGTTGTTGTTTTCAGCTGCTGTAGCTGCTTTAATAATATCCTGGAACCTGTATGTATGTTTCAGAACTGCGGGGGCTGACACAATTTCAAGAGGTTCTCTCTTCTGACCTACAGCTAGACGTGTAGAGCCCCTGTTAGACTAAAACCTGGCGATTTGATCCAAAACACAAGAAACAGAACATGACCACGACACACTTGGAACATAAATTCAATTGATCATCCAGCCGATCCTCCAGCCCACTGGTGGCTGCATCTAAATTCAATTGATCATCCAGCCGATCCTCCAGTCCACTAGTGACTGCATCTAAATGCAACTGATCATCCAGCCGATCCGCGGTAAAATCCAGTCAAACCCAAAATTCAGTCCACTGGTGGAAAATCGGCGTGGTGGAAGGTGCCGCGTCGCAAAGCCGGCGCCAGGGCTCTCCGCATCGGCATGACGAGCCCATGACCGGGACCGCCGCGACGACAAGGACGACGATGACCGCGACCGAAGGCAACAACTGGGGCAGATGATGTTCTGAATGTTTCATAGTTGTGTGATTGAATTTGTCCTGATGGCCTTGCTCTGTTTGCCCAGGCTTTGGATTTTTTCTAGGTCCGCCAATGTTCGCTGCAGTTTCTCCAGGTGCAGGAACCCGCAGGGTGACCATGGAAATGACGGTCATCGTGAGCAGCGTGGCTACCGCGCCGGGCGTCGGCGTGCGCTCAGCCTGGGCACTCCCGTGAGTGCCAGCTCTACTACGTACTGCCGTGTCCGCGGCTGCTTCGAGCGAGGCGGCTTTCTCGGCTAGGCGCCGCGCCCGGAGGCAACAGCATCTGGGTCCTTTGGCCTTGGCTCGCTGGAGCGTGGCAGTCGGGGGCGCAGACCGGCGAGGCACCCTTCCCCGCGCTCGGCTCGCCGGCACTCCCGTGACAACCTGACGCCTCTAACATCCCCGGACTCCGTGCTGCCTTCCTCGTCGACGTACGGCTGCTGCTGGGCTGGGCATGCTTTCCCCGGCTGCCCGCAGCCTCTGCTCCCCCACGAGCATGATGTCGCCGCTTCCTTCGGGCACCATCGTCACTGCAACGCCTGCTCTCCCTCCCGGCTTCGACGATTCCCCGACCGTGCCCACGCCGCCGTTCGTCTCCTCGGGCACCCTGCTGCGCAGTGAGCACCCCTTCGCCACGCCCTCTGCGCCGTGAACTCGATGTGGAGGCGACTGACATCGACCTGGGCTCCTGGGCTCCTGGCTTCCCTCGTCACGGCCAGCCAGGCGCCGCTGCTGTGGCCACCTAGTTTCATCAGTTTTCCCAATGTTCTCAAAAAAGAAAAAAGGAATCAGTTGCCCCAACGCGTGACTTTTTTTTTTTTTTTGAAACAATGCGTGACACATCTTGACGCGACCGGGTCGGACCATGCATAGCAGTTGACATCTTGTGAGCTCTGGCTTTGTGGGTCTGTCTTTCTTTCTTTTCTCACCGGGTCGGACCGGACCCAACAAATCTTGACGTGACAAGTCAAGGATGTAAACGGGCAAACGGCAGCGGCGGCCACCGGTACCGTGAAAATTATGTGGCGGCGTCGCTAGTGGACAGACCCACGAAGCCCATGAAAGCCGGCGGATGGGCGACGACACGATGCGGCGCAGCCGGTGTTCCCTCCTCGCATCCGTCTCCTACGGAGCCAGCTCCTGTCCTTCACGAGGCCGGATGTAGTGACCAATGTCACACGCCCGACTTCCTTCAAAGTGCGCCACGTCGATAGACTACAGCTTCGTTCGTGGCCCAACTGCTTGCCCAGTACGCCGCCACCACCAGCCGAATCCTACATTTCTCGACCGTTCCCTTATCCTTTTGTTTTGGTCATATTGCTTGCGCCTTGCCTGCAAAGAGTCCAAATTAAATTAGCACATGCACATCCCATACCCGGCTCATATTGCTTGATAAGGGCATCCTAACCTCTTTACCATTTTCTCTTATTGATGATGTTGTTTTTTTTAGATAGAAGGCAGTTTTATTGCCCGACTTTGAGTTAACAAAGTCCAACAGGTTCACACAAATGTTTACACGCCGCTGCGTACAGCTTAGCCAAATAAAGTGGGAACGCTCCCAAAGCAAATACATAAGTGTTGTGGCATACAGCTTAGCCAAAATAAAGTAAGTGACGACTACGGGCTGAAAGCTAAGAGGAAGGGCGGCAGCCGGCATAGACCACCTGGAGCTCCATCACCAACCGCCTAGCGTTCTCCCGATCCTCCGGCTTGAACATCGGAGACCACAGCTGTAAAAATATAATGGTTTTATAAATAATAACAGCAGGATGGTTAATAACAATCTTTTCGATGGCAAGTTTATTACGGCACTTCCAGAGCGCCCAGGATTGAGCAGAGAACAACACCCAAGCCATTCTTTTAGCAGATCCCGAGAGCCCCGCAACTATGTCAAGCCACTGGGCAATATTTCCAGGTTGCCAAGTCTTCCCTAAGACTTGGCGGAGCACACTCCAGGAAAAAAGGGCCAAGGAGCAAGAGAAGAACATATGAGCGGCGTCTTCCGGGGCTCCACACAGAGCACAAGCGCCATCAGAAGGCCCGTGTCTCGTCGCAAGTTGGAGCCCAGAGGGAAGCCTATCTAGAACCAGCTGCCAGGTGAAAATTCTTATTTTAAGAGGCAGTTTAGTTTTCCAAAGGTTTTGGAAGTGCGTGACCGTGGCCCCTTGGACCAGTTGCCTATACATCGAGTTAACCGAGAAAATCCCAGAGGGTTCCAGCGACCAACTGATAACATCCGGGGCGACTGATAGGGTTGTGGAGTCCAGGATTGCTTCCAGCTCGGTCCATGCCCTGACCCCAGCCGGATCCAGCGTCCATCTAAACCTATAGCCCTCGGAAACAGCAGTGGCAACCGAAATCTCGCCGTCGACACAGATAGCAAACAACGACGGAAAAAGAACCCTAAGTGGGGTGTCACCCCACCACCGATCCAGCCAGAATTTGGTACAAGCCCCGTTTCGGACGTGATGTTTCGCTCCTATTTTGAAGAGATGATTTATCTTATGTAGGCTTTTCCAAAACTGCGACCCCCACCCTAGGGGAGCAAGCGAAAATGTCGCCCGTTGGCGTGTACTTGGCACGGATCAGCTGCGCCCAAATCGAGTTGTCATGTTGGTGAAGTTTCCAAATCCACTTCAGAAGCAGTGCCGAGTTCATATGCCTGGAGTTGAGGATACCCAATCCCCCACACTCCTTGGGCCTGCATATTGTTGGCCAATTGATCATGTGGTATTTTCTGTTTGGGCCAGCCCCCTCCCAAAAAAACTTAGCACGGACAGTGTCCATATTCGCATGAACCCCTTCACAAAGTAGGAACAAACCCATGGCAAACAGTGGTAGGCTAGACAAGCAGGAGTTGGAGAGAATCAGCCTCCCCCCAGAGGATAAAAATCTCCCTAACCAGGGCTTGATTCTAGACGACAGTTTCTGGACCAGAAATAGCCAATGATCGATTGTAAGCTTCTTATCGGAGACGGGCAGGCCTAGGTAAGTGAGGGGAAAACTACCCAACTTACAGTTGAGCTTATTGGCCACCCTAGCCTGAGCTGCAAGCTCCTGATTAAGGACAATCACTTCACTTTTGTGGTAGTTAATTTTCAGGCCTGACATATTCTCGAAACACATCAGGAGAAATTTCAAGTTGATAACTCCGAGGTCCTCAGGTTGGATCAGAATCAAGGTGTCATCCGCATATTGGAGGTGGGAGAGTCCTCCCGGGATAAGGTGTGGAACCACCCCCTTAATGTGTCCATCCCTAGAAGCAGCCGACAGCATTGCGGACAGGGCTTCTGCAATGAAATTGAATAAGAGAGGGGACATTGGATCTCCTTGGCGCACCCCTCTCTTGTTGCGGAAGAAAGGGCCCATTTCTCCATTGATTGCAATAGCGGTTTGCCCCCGGCGACTAATTGATGGATTTTGTGGATGTAACCTGATTCAAAACCTTTGCGCTGCAAGACTTCGGAAAGGAAATCCCAATTGGCTCTATCGTAGGCCTTCTCGAAATCTAGTTTCAGCAGAATGCCCCCAAGCTTTTTGCTAACTAGTTCGTGAACCACTTCATGGAGGGCGAGGGCACCGTCTAGGATGAACCTCCCTTTAATGAATGCGGTTTGGTTCGGGCTGATCACTTTGTTGGCGATTGGGTCAAGGCGAGCGGCAAAGGCTCTGGAAATGATCTTGAAGATGACGTTGATGAGGGCAATCGGCCGAAACTGCGTGATGCGTTCTGCACCTTGGACTTTGGGAATAAGAGATAAGACCCCGAAGTTTAGGCTAGAGATATCGATCCTCCCTAGGATGAAATCGTTGAGGATGTGCAGGACGCCGTGTTTGACCAGAGGCCATGATTTCTTAAAAAAGGCAACCGGGAAACCGTCCCGGGCCGGGAGCGGTGTCTGTCTTCATCCCTTTTAAGACTAGGTCAAGTTCTTCCTCCGAGAAGGTGACCATAAGGTGGTCGTTGTCGAGATCCGACACTCGGTCCCCTGTCCAAGTGTACGGTGCCAGGCCGCAGCTGCGCTGAACCGAGGAGCCCAGCAACTCGCGGTAGAAGCAGTATATGTGTTCACGGAGCAGGGATGGGTCTGAAATAGGGCCGTCGTCCGTCTGTAGGGAGGAGATAAGGCAGCGTCTATGTTTCCCGTTAGCCACTGCGTGAAAGTACGCCGTGTTGGCGTCCCCCTGGAGTGCCCAGCGCTGGCGCCCTCTTTGGCGCCAATAATCCTCCTCGGCTTTAAAAATCTAAAGGAGCTGGTCCTCTAAGTGGTACCGGTAAGCCCATTCTTCATCCTCGATCCCCACAGAGTCCGCTTTAGCATCGAGCTCTTTAATGTTACGGAGTAGGTCCTCCTTCAGCCTACGGGAGTCTTAGACAGATTCCTGCTCCACCCCCGGAGGTGTTGTCGGAGTTCCCCTGCCATAAAGGACCACGAGTCAATGATGTCGCGGCCTCCCACTCGAACGGAGAGTTTGTTGCAGGTTGTCGAATGCATCGACAAAGCCCTGTTTCTCGAACCAGCCCGTCTCGAAGAAAAATCTGTTGCTGCGGACTGGGGGGCCCTCCCCAGAGTCGAAAATGAGGGGGGTATGGTCTGAACCTAGGCTAGGTTCAGCCACCAACAAAGACAGAGGGAAGATAGGTTCCATAGTAGCAGAAATAAAGACGCGGTCAAGGACACATCGGATAGGGTTTAGCTGTCTGTTAGTCCAGGTGTAGCGCGCTCCGGTTCGCGAGATATCAATCATCTTCCAGTTCGCGATGTGAGAGTTAAAGAGTTCGACACCGGACCAGTTGACCCTGTCGTTATTCTTGTCGTGCCTGCTTCTAATAAGGTTGAAGTACCCCCCCCCCCCCATAATTTCGGGCTCTGTTGTGGCTGCAATCTTGGCTGATATTTCGTCAAGGAATTCAGCAGATCGAGAGTGATCTGCGGGGCCGTAGATTCCAATGAAGCCCAAGATCCTACTCGAGGGACGGTGCGCCACGGTCAAGTGAAGGAAGAATTGGCCCCTGTCAATGGTCCCAACCTCAAAGAGGCTGTCTCGCAGCCCCATGAGCATACCCCCCGAACGGCTGTTAGCCGGGAGCCAAGGCCAAAAGAAAAGATCCCCGGACTCCAGCCCGCAGAGTTCGTGATCTGTAAAGTCATGCTTCATAGTCTCCTGGAGACAAACGACATCTATCTTATGTTTCCTAAGGGCGTCTTTAATCATGGCTCGGCGGCCCCTAATGCCAAACCCCCTAGAGTTGAGGAAGAGACACCTCATTGGATAACCAGTTCTAAGGCCCGTGCTTGGCGGATGTACGGCTTACGAGCAGTGGGAGTATTGGCCTTTTTACCACCCTGCGATCTTCTAGTAGGGCCTGCTACCCGCCCTACCCGTGGGATGGAGATGGCTAACGGCAGAGGAGGGACCCCTGTCCCTTCCTCCGAAGCCGGCGTGGCAATCACCGGCGTCTCAGCAGCTTGGTTCACAGCAGCTGTCGCGGCAAGGGCTGCACATTTCTCGCGCGCAAGATCAAGTTCTGCCTGGGCGCGTTCAGCGGCGCGGATGACAGATAGGGCCTCGGCAGGGGGGCCTCCCGCGGAAGTGAAAACAACACAACTATCCGAGGCTACTTGAAGCAGGTGATCATCAGAGACTTCATCAAAAGCCACCGGGCGCTCTAGCACCGGGCCCTCGGTAAGGCCAACACCACGAGCACACTTGCGGGAAGATGCGACCGGCACCGCCCTGCTGCGCTGGGCCCGAACCACCGGGACGGCCAGCTCACGAATCACACCGTCGAGCTGCAGAGCGGGAGAGTCACCCGAGAAGTCTGGCTGCGCCAGAGTGAGTTCCAGGGTCCTGGCCGGCCGATCAGCATTAGCCTTGCTGCGGCGCTCGCGGGCAATAAGCGTCGCGTCGGGGGTGATCGTTGCCTGGCCCAGGTGAAAGATCATCGTCTGTTTTGATAATTATATGACAACATATCTATTTGATCTAATGTTTGTTTGATATATGAAAATTCCCATGTTAATCAAGTTCACTAACTCTATGGGCTGAGTGTTCGGTTTAAATGAAAAGGGCTAGGAGAAAGAAACCAATGGAGCAGTTTCTGCACAGGAGCAGAGGCTCCGGTGAATCCACCGGAGGCTCCGCCTAGGCTCCGGTGCGGATCCGGTGCAGGCTCCGCCCAAACCTCCCTCTGGTGCATACGAGCGGAGGCTAGGGCGGAACCTCCGGTGGAGCGGAACCTCCGCTACTTCCACCGGAGCCTCCGCTATTTCCAAATCAGGGCTAGTGCACAGGTGGCATCCGGTGCGCCTCCGGTGGAGGCTCCGCCAAAACCTTGCTCTGTTGGATAAGAGCATAGGCTCCACCGGAGCCTCCGGTGGAGCTCTGGTGGCCCCACCTGGCCCTTGTGCAAATGGGATCCGGTGCACCTCCGGTGGGGGCTCCGCTAAAAATAGCTTCTGTTGCATAAGAGCGGAGGCTCCACCAGAGCCTCCGGTGGAGCTCCGGTGGGCGGAGCCTCCGCTATATCCACCGGAGCCTCCGCCCCTTGGCCAGGCAAAGATGAACAGGTGCGTTGCGCTGCAGCGCAATTGATAAGAAGCCCACCGGAGCCTCCGGTGAAACCACCGGAGCCTCTGGTGCTCCTGGACTGCAACGACCATTTTGGTGAAGGGGTATAAATACCCCTTCCCCTTCCTCATAAATGCTAAGCTTTTCCCACCCTCTCTCCTAGCCATTAATGAAAGCTTCACTCACCTAGATCTCCCACTCCGTCCACCCAATCACTCCCATACTTGGTGGCGAGCTAGAGGAGGCCTAGATCCACACTTCCACCAAAGGAATTTCAAATCCATCCACCACAACCTAGTAGATCTAGAATCCTACTTGAGGCCTAGAAACCTTAGTAGATCTTGTGCTTGTAGCCTCCACCTTGTTGCAAGAAGCTACGGATTGCTTGAGAGCCTCCATCCATCTTGTGGAGTGACCTCGAGCCCTTGTAAAGGTTTGGTCAACGCCTTCAAGTCGACCTCATAGTGGAAACGAGAATCTCCCTCACCGAAGAAGCTCAAGGAGAACAAGGTGTGCACAACAGTGCTATTGAGGAGTGCCTAGGTGGCTCCCCACCTCACCAACGTAGGCGTACTTCTCTTTGAGAAGGAACTACGGGAATCATATCCTTGTTTACACTTGTTGTTTGTCTTACTACCTTACGCTTTACTTCTGTTGCGCATATTATCTTGTCCACATAGGTTGCTCACCTAGATGCACATCTAGAGAACCTTATCTTATCTTGCTTAGCCCCACTAAAAGGAAAAGAAAAGAAAAATTGGTAGTCAACCTATTCACCCCCCCCCCCCCTCTAGTTGACCATAGTGCACTTTCAATTGGTATCAGAGCCTCGGCTCTTACTAAGGGCTTAACCTCCTAAGAGTACAATGGTCGATGAAAATGCCCCCAGTAGTTCTAGTGCGGAAATCTCCAAAATGGCCGACACTATATCTAACTTACAAGATACGGTTGAAACTCTCCAAACCGAATTATCTAAGGTTAGCTCTAGTGTTAGTTCGGAGGTTTCTAGCATAAAGGAAATGATGGAGGTATTGATGGGGAAAACCAAGGAGTCCGCGGAACCACCTCTCATCGCCAAAGATATTAGCTCGGACGAAGAGTCCATTCCGTGCATCGACGAAATGGAAGCTAACATCGCTTTAGCTAAGGAGAAAGCCAAAGCGAAAGCCAATAAAAAGGCTAAGGGCGGTGGGAGCTCCGAGGGCTCCAAGTCTCAATCGGCTAACGGTTCGGGGTCTAACTCTAAAGTTCCACCACCTCCCAATTATGATTCTATCCACCCTATTGCCACAATGCCACACATGGTTAATGTTGGAGTTCCTCCCATGCTTAACACTAACTAGTTCTCTTCTTGGAAGTTCGATATGGAGTCTCACATTTCAGGTTCTTGCACCTCTTTATGGAGAAGCATTCTCTATGGATTCCATCCTCATGATCCGAGCAACTTGACTCCAAGAGAGGATGTGGAATTTCAACTCAACAAGACCGCTCTTGTGACTATCCAAAAGTCTCTCCCAAGAGAACATCTTGAACACATCCGCGGTATCAAGACCGCCAAGGAAGCTTGGGAGAAACTTGACTCTTTGTTCCAAGGCAATGCGAGCATTCAATCATCCAAATATGATGTTTCTCTTGACAAGTCCGAGAACTTTGTTATGCTTGAAGACGAGAGTCCCGAGGAGCTATATAGAAGAGTGGTCACCCTTGGCAATCAATTAAGGGACTTTGGAAAATAGGAAATCTCCGATGAGTGGATCAAGAGGAAGTTTGTCAAGGCCATAACTCCATTCGAGAAGAACCTCTCCACTAGCATTCGAACAAGATCTTACTACAACTCCCTCAACTCCATTAGTGTCCTTAGTGAGTTCATAGCCATATCCTTATCTCACAAGAGCGCGGATGATGCCCTTGCTCGCTCAAGAGGACATGGAAATTCTCCTAACCTTGCCTTGAAGTCTAAGGCCATGGCCAAGATAGAAGAAGTGGATGATGATGATGATGATGATAATGATGATGATGAGGACTATGAAGATACATACAAGGGTGCCCATAAATGTATCGCTCTTGCCATGCAAGGGTATTGGAAGAGATGGGAGGCTCACAAGGCTGGTGCCCCTAGACCTTCAAGAAACAAGATCTTTAGGAAGAAAGGGGAGCGGCCAAGTACATGCTACAATTGTGGAAGTGCAAACCACTTCGTCAAAGAGTGTCCCTTCGAGCCAAGAGAATATAATGAAGGGAAGCTTGTTCGCAAGGACAAGAACAAAGCTCCACAAAACAAAAACCTCGCTAGAAGAGTCCCAAGGGCTCTATATGTTCAAGAAGGCCCCACATTGGAAACATACTACTCCGGAGATGAAGGAGAAGATGAAGTCGTAGGTGTTGCCCACGTCGCTATAGCTACGACTTCCTCTTCATCGGTCTCTCTATTTGAATCTCCCAATGAGAAGGCATCGATCCAACCTACATGTCTCATGGCAAAAGCCACCGCGGTAATATCTTCCACCTCCAAGTCTATTGTCACTAGCTCTCCCTCATTATTGGATTGTGTTGAAAACATTGTTGATGATAAGGAGGCCAAGAATCTAGGATCTTGGTTGTGTAGTCTTGAAGGTGAAACTAAAGAAAAGGTAAAAGATCTCCTAAGTCAACTTGATGATGCTAACTCCCTCATAGATGAGAAGGAGGAGATCATCATGACCTTGGAGAACCATGGCGGTAGCAATGAGAATCATGATGACGAACTCGTCAAAGCTCTTGAAAAAAAGAGATCCATGAGAGCCTCTATCGAAGACAAACTATCTAGTCTACAAGAGACTTATGGTATTAGTGTTTCAAAGCTTAGGAAAGATAATGAAAAATCTCTTGCCAAGCTTAAGAAAGAACATGCCAAATCTCTTGTTTTACTTAAAGAATTTGAAGAGGAAGAGTTGAAGCTAGGAATAGCTCACCAAAAACTTGACGAGGAGGATGACAAACTAAAAAAGGAGTTTACATCTCTTAAAGAAATTCATGACAAACTTGCCAAGTCTCGAAATAAGCTTCTGGATCAACAATCAAATAAGCATGTTGCATCTTCATCAAATAGCATTGTTATTGTGCCTACCTCTTCTACTATGACTAACATTGTAGGGAAGGAAAGATTTCTCAATGATGCAATAAGCTCTAAAGGTACCAAGAAAGGGAAAGAGGGACTTGGATTTGTTTCCAAGTCAAAGAAGATATCCAAGAATGTCACTTCTCCCTCTCAAAATGTTGTCTTTGTGAAAGAGGGAGAGGTGACCAAAGAGAAGGAGACCAACGCCATTGTGGGTGCTGATACCTCTAGGGGGAGCATCACTCACAATGATTTCGCCGGAAAATATAGCCAATCTTATGTTCTTATGAAATCTAGAGATGGACATGTTTATGCTAAATACGTTGGTACTTCTTATGGTGATGATTATCATTGGACTATTTGGGTTCCTAAGACCCTTGTGACTAACAAAAGAGGACCCATTGAAGGATGGGTACCTAAATCAAGAAATTGATCTCTTGTAGGGAAATGCTTCCGGGTCAAATAGATGGACAGTGGATAGTGGTGCATCCCAACATATGACCGGAAGCCATGACGCAATAAGTAAAATTGAACCTCCACTACCTCATCTCAATTGCGTTACTATTGGTGACAAGTCCGAGCTTAAGGTATTGGGACGAGGCAAGGTGGCTATCTCAAATGATTTATCAATTGAGAATGTTCTCCTTGTTGAGTCTCTTGGCTATAACTTGATGTTCATTCTTCAACTTGTGAATTGTTGCTTTACCTCGTTCTTCAATAAAGAGAG